>JAFBJT010105597.1:0-10167 GCA_016785325.1 Chascanopsetta lugubris
AATGGCGAAGCAAAAGAACACAGTACCAAATGTTCCCCGGACAGATTATTGCATTCACATTGGCCTTAATTGGATTTGAAATGCGGTCGAGTCAATCACACTTAGACCTGACTGCAGCCTGCTCTCCGCCAGTGTGTGTGTGTGTGTGTGTGTGTGTGTGTGTGTGTGTGTGTGTGTGTGTGTGTGTGTGTGTGTGTTGGGCTCGTACAGTGACGCGTCTTGAAGCAGTGGTCCCGGAACATTTTGTGTTTGAGGCTGAGAGACGGTTTCATGAGGGAGCGTCAGGGACCGACGGAGGGAAACCGAGTGAAATCAGAACCGAGATCAAAGTCAAAGACGGAGAAACTCCCACCGGACAAAACACACAGAATCATGTTCGCTGAACTTTAACATCTGACTCAGCCCAACTTTGTTTTCCTGAAAATACAAAAATATTCTTCTTTTAATTTGTTATTATAATTCATTCCAGCTGATTTAAATTTAGATGATCCAATTGCAATTTTCCAACTTTGATTTTACACAACGTGAAGCTCATTCATCTGCTTCACTGGGTTCGAACACGAGTTTCTGCTTTTTGTTTTACTTCACCAAAGAAAAGAAAAAAAGAGTTCCATGAATGAACATATTTTTCAGACACTCTGCCTGAGTTCACTCTCCTCTTTAATCTGAATATGTGCTTTTCCACACGGACCCCGAGGTCTGAGCTCACTCAGGTGTGCCCACCCGTTGATTGTCCTCAGCTGCTGCTGCCGCTCGTCACCCTGATGGATTTCAAGCTGCGTCTGCCGAGTCACCGGGTTCAGTCGCTTCCTGCGCAGATCCGGGTTCACACCGGTTTCTCTTTGATTGACATGTAACCTACATCTCATTCAACTCGTGTCACCTCCACTTCGTTCGTCCTGTTTATGCCGCCGCGCGTCTGCGTTAATCACCTCCTGCTGTCGAGCGGCGCCGCCCAAACACATTTAATCAAAGCTCCTTTGTGCCGAGCGACGGGCTGAAATGAAACCACAGTCACACTCCACTGCTCTTTGTTTGTGTGTGTGTGTGTGTGTGTGTGTGTGTGTGTGTGTGTGAGTGTGTGTGTGTGTGTGTGTGAGGCTTCAGTCAGAACATCCATTTGGTTTTCAAAGTGCCTCCTGAGACCTTTTGTTAAATGCTCTTTCTGCCCTCGGGGTTGTTAGCGCAGCATCAAATAAACAATCGGAATGATCTCGCACTTGTGTTATTAAATGTAAAGAGACTGCAAATGCAAAACACAACATTCTGAATGTGTGTTTACAATTAGGAGCTGAATTGATTTCCAACCAAAATGAGAGAGAATATCAAACTGTCAAACTGAACATTTTTGTTCATCAGATGTTTCAGTCGTTCGACGTAAATCATTTTGCCGAATGTGAAAATAAAATATGGTGCAATCGACATTTTATTAATTCAATTTAAGAAATCATTTAATTGACATTTTCCCAGAGAACGGTGCCATTTGTTTTACCGCGAGTAAACAAACACTGCAAACAAACAAAAATTGTGTTTATTTGCGATTATGACCCAGTTCCATTGTTGAGCAGCAGATGGCAGGATCAAAAACATGAGACTGGCACATTTTCACTGATAATCAAAGAGCAGCTCCCGACTCACCCTAGTGGTAACACAGGGGTATTACAGTGATGGCTCGAATGGAGTTTACATGATGAAACGTGATGCGCAATTGTTCCTACGATGCTCAAAAAAACCCACATGGCCCCTTTTTACAGACATTTCCACAGATTCCCACGGACGTCGGCTCGGTGATGTGCGCTGCTGCCGCCGTTCGTCATGTGTCGTTTGGCAGGAAATAGCGCCAACGGAGGAAAGTGTGTCAAAGCCCGAGATAGTTGCCGCTCAGTGTGGCGCGTTATTCTGGGCGTCGCAGCCTCGCGCCTGTTTTCCCTGCGCGGCCTTGCGCTCGTTGCGCCGCCGCTCAGACTGTGTTTTGCCCGTGTGAGTAATGGACGCTGCATATGCACAGATGGAGCGTCGCCTGGGTAAACAGCAGAAACGGGAAGGCTGGAAATAACATGTCACCGTGACACCGGCCCTTTGGAAAACACGGCCTCTCTTTGTGTTATCATCCTCCTGGTGGAGGGGGGGGGGGGTCCGCTCATCGATCGCCCGTCTTCACTGATAAAGACAGAAAAACAGTGTGTAGTGTTTGGGCAAGAGCCACTTCCTGCTTCTGGGAACGGCCGTGTGTACGCACACGATATCAACGCGGAGGCTGTTATCGCTCGTCACATGACGGAGCTGCGTTCAGAGAGAGAACGGAGGCAGCGCTGCCCCCGCTGCCGGGAAATCACCCGAGGATCAGTCATGTATGTGGCTGTGGTGGTCTCCTCCCCCCTCGCGCTCCGAGTCAGACTGTTTGTTTTTGTTTGTGTTTCTCTCAGACGGCCTCGCCGCCTTCAGGACCTTCCTCAAAACGGAGTTCAGTGACGAGAACATTGAGTTTTGGATGGCGTGCGAGGACTACAAGAAAATCAAGAGCTCGGCAAAACTGGTGTCCAAGGCCAACAAGATCTTCAAGGAGTTCATCGATGTGCAGGCACCACGAGAGGTGTGTGTGTGTGTGTGTGTGTGTGTGTTAATGATAAGTAATTATGAAAACCAATGTACAACAACCTTTCTATGTGAAACTGTGGTCATACCTCCAGCGACCACTAGAGGTCCTCGAGAGGAAAATACCTATTTAATCAAAGAGATATTGATTAAAGTTGGACATGTAATCATCGTACCTCTGTTCCTCGTGACCTGGGCTGTCGAACTCCGTCCAGGCCTGATTTGATGCTCAGGCGGACCGGTTCTGGCCCGCGGGTCACATGTTTGACGCCCCTCCTCCAGGCTGAACCGCAAACCCATTCAACAGCTCTACGGACAATAGATCATCCAGATTAACCCCGATAAGCGGTCGTAGAGAATAGAAGAGGAGGCGTTGCCGTGACCTGCCCCGTTGCCCCGCGTCCCTATCAGGAACGGTGGACCGGAGGGTTATTGTCTCTGTTTCCCCTGCAGGTAAACATTGACTATCGCACCCGAGAGCGGACCAAGCTGAGCCTGGAGGACCCGTCGCCCACCAGCCTCAACGAAGTGCAGGCCAAGGTCTACGGCCTGATGGAGAAGGACTCCTACCCGCGCTTCCTCAGGTCCAAGATGTACCAGGAGATGGTGAACCGGGCGCACGCGCAGAGCCAGCGCAGGTCGGTCTGACCGACGGGGGTCTTTCAATAAAGATTCGACCAAAAAAACAAAAAAAAACAGAGTGGACACGAAAGAGCCGACCTTTACTGTAAATCACTCATTCCCTCTGACGTCATGTGACGATACTGTGAACCTGCGGAGAAGGGACCACGTGTTTGACCGTGTTCTTCACCCACACGCATGAAGCCCCTCTTTGTCAGACCCTGTCTGAGTGAGTGAGTGAGTGAGTGAGTGACAGGTGCATGGGAGAGGAAGGAGAAGGAGAGAGGGGCTGGATGAGGAGAAGATCTCTGTTTACCTCCTGTAGAGCTGGGTCAGATATTTATTACAATAAATACTTCATTTTCTGTTCCTTCATTCTTTTTTTCCTTCAATTCAGTTTTGAATCAATACGTCATGTCCCCGTCCATAAAGGTACGACGGGTGAAATAATAACATGAGGTCTCTTCAAAAAGCTCGACACATTTTATATGAAAACACCAATGCAAAAAAATAATCTTTGCCAAATTAAAAATGTCCTTAATTAAAACATCGATGCAAATATTGTTTTCATACGTTAATTGTTTCTGTGTGAGCTTTGAAAGAATTAGAAATCATATTTACGATATTTTTGATTCCTAATCTTGCTCCCGATGTCTATGTTTATGTTTTCGATGTATTTTCATTTGATTAGCGTTTAGGTTTTTTTTCTAAAAGTCTTCAAACTCTATATTGTGATAATGACGGTTGTTGCTCCTCGTCCTCGGCTCTGTGTGTGGGACGGACACGGTTGTTTACAGGTGTTGTTTGTTTGCGTTGACACGAAACAACAAGTGTAACTCTTAGTATTTACAGTATTTGAAACTGTGCCAAACTGCACTGCACTTCGATTTTGACTTTAGCTCGACCGTGTCGTCCTGTGCGCCGTAAACGTTCGGCGGGTATGTGGTATTTAACGTGGAGTACGACTGAGGCAGGGTTGGGTTTGAAGTTTTTGCTTTCCTTTCGCTCCATTTGAGAAAAATAATATCATTTTTCAAACTTCTTTTGAATATATGCAGTAAATCCCCGAGGACCGAGAGCAAAGAGATTTTTTTGGTAAATTTTATACGTATATCACAAATCAGCATTTTCGACTCGTCATCCATGTTGATTTAAAAATCATTCATATTCATTTGACACAATTTTGCATTCATCATCTATACTGAGTAATCCCTCTTTTTCAAAACGACATAATCAGCTTCCATTTCCTGTTTGGAGAGAATGGAAAGCACAGACGGCCCAGCCCCCCGACAATCTGCCCCCCAACCTCCAAATGTGTTGTGCGATGTTCCTCCATAATGTCCAGCATGATGCAACTCACTCCGAGTCTCTGACTTGTGTGGTATGAAATGAAAATGCAGAAACAAACTCCTGTAATCTATGAGATATGTATATTTAGATCAGTGACATGTGTATCCCACCCCCCTCTCACCCTCACCCAACCCCCCACCCCACCCCCCCAACCCCCCAGTATTTGCACTCAAGCGAAATGAAGAGATGTTTACTGCATGTGTTCTGTGTAGGCCGACGTGTGAAGTAGTAAAACGCAGCTGGCCGATCAACATATCACCCTAATATGGTATTTATGACTGTTTGTGTTCCACATGAATGTATCCCGCCCCCCCCCGGCCCCCCCGCTCCCTTTTTGCCATTAAAATGGAACTGCATCTCCACCTGCTGCTCTCCGTGACTTTGTTTTCGTGACATCGAAACGATACCGTGTTGATCCAGCGATCAGGCGGACGGATTAACCTTGATTCCTTTTTTTTTTTTGAACGGTAAAATAGCCCAGATACTCGGCCGAGCTCTCAACAGTTCAAATCCTCAATCTGCGCTGACTCCTCGCTGGAAATAAGATCCAGGGCACACAAGGTGTTTGGCCAATGATCCGTCGTCGGGCAAGAGAGGGAGAGAGAATAGAGATGCGCGGCTCCCGACGGGGCGACGTTAAAGTTTCTTGTTTTTAAAATGTCAGTAAACCTCAGAACAGCCAGACACCGAAACATTGAGGGCGGCGCCTCGACTCGTCGGCGCGACTCTGTGAAAAGCCGGCGCTGGTGTCGGGTTGAATCTGGGGCAGCGCTGCTGACCGACTCCGCCGCGCTGACGTTACACAACCGCTGACTTTGTTATTGTTGTGTGTGTTTGTCGCTCGCCGGACGAGGAGCCGGGTGAATGTGGGTTAGCAGACAGAACAGGAGCCGGCCGACGACGCCCCGCCCACTCGCTCCTCTCGCTCCCGAGGACTCGTCAGGTAATGACGGTTATGGAAGTGTGATATTTATTTGTTTATTTATTTATTTTCAGTCACCCAATTCGACAACACGGGACCGTATGCTAACGCGTTAGCTGACTAATGCCGGAGCGTGGAGTTCATGTGGTGTCGGAATAATTGGACAACTAATGGATGAACATCATTTCTGCATTCGCATCAAAGCTCCATTGAGGTCTATACACTCGAGAGGCCACGCCCCTTAATTATTCATCATTTCAAACCTGGATAGAATCAAAATAAGCGAGTTCGAAAAACATTCACCCACACTACAGTTGCCACGGTAACACATGTGACTGGTTGAGACCTTGTTTGTACATGGGAGTCTGTGGGGATCCATCACTCGTTTTTGAAGCCAGCCTCTAGTGGCTGCCCTGTGAACTACAAGTCGACCCTGGACGTTACTGCTCGGAAGTTCAAATAGAAAACAGCAGCACGGACTCCACACCGACAAGCTTTAACTAGCGCAAGTTCACAGTTCACGACCTTAGCATCACCTAGCTCGGACACAGACATATGAGTTGGGCTTCGCCCCGACAACGTTAGCAACAAGAGCTGTCATGGCGCTAATAGAAATCTAGCGAAATGTGTTCGCTTTCTTAGTAGCTTCAAATGAGCTAGCGACTAGCTAGCGTTTCCCACTGCATTAACCATTGCTAGCTGTCAAAATGGCAGTGAAACCCTAGTAGCTAGCCTAGCTAAACTTCAGTCGAAAAAAGTCAAATATCAACCAAATAACATCTTGGCAAACATCGCACACGTGACCCATTTTGTAGCAACCGATCAAAATGTTCAAAACTTCTGTTTCCCCAAAACATTTCCTAACATTTGAGAGGATTTCCACAGAATTCGTGACGCTGACAAACGTCGTTTCCAGCGTCAACCCTTTGATCACATTTCCACCCTCAAGCATTTGAGCTCAACAGACCGGACTGGAAAAGCCAGGAAATGAGAGCTTCCTCCGAGCACGTGAGCGATCAGGCAACGGATGTTGATCGTAAGTTTGCCGCCTCTCAAACATAAGGTTCATCCGAGTGGAAGGTAAACACGACTTCGCGCGCAACCGAGCGGCTCCTGTGTAAACCTGGAAAACTCCAACGCAAAGATACGATTCATGAGACTCTTCAGCGACAGGAACTCGTACGAAGGGTCTGGTGATTGGCTCTTATCTGCATCATCTCTGCCTCCTCCGCGCTGTCGCTCTCCTCCCTCGCGCTCTCAATCAATAGTAAACAACAGCACCTGCGCTGCGGCGCCGCCATGACTATGGATCGCGGCCAGGAAGAGGACACTCGATTTCTGCTCCTGTTTCGGACAAACGAGGAAAACAATAACAAGACAAACCAGAGCGTCTGTCTGCATTTCAAGAAAGCAAATCAATGTCATTGGACACCGTCTCACGTGACTGCGATGATGTAACACGCGTGTAAAAGGTCAATTCATTCATATGCGCGACAGTAACCGATATATAAATACACAGGTGGATGTTCTGATCAAAGGCTGCAAAGTGTTTTGTTTATTGTTTTGATTTTGCAGCAGTTTTTTTTTTTTACCTTCACTCCCAGGAAATAAGAAGCAAACTAGCATGAATTTAGCCACGCTAGCCGTCAAGATGACGATAAACTTCGGTTAGCTAAGCTAAACCCGTCGCACCTTTACTCACAGCAACAACAAAGTTATCCTCTGAATACAGATGTACATTTAGCCGTCACATCGCGTATTTCCGCCATCGGTTTCTGGCGAGTGTGGTTGTAAAATCTCGGCTAACGCCAGGTTAGCCTCCGGGCGATAACAAACCCAGGTACCCACTAGCTAAAACTTTTGAACGTTAGCATTGAGGTTAAAACAGTTCATGATTACAATGAATTTATCAAATTTCATATTTTACTTTGTAGATCTCAGATCTGTTGGACGTCTAATCATAATAATAATAATAATAATAATAATAATAATAATAATAATTTTGATAGTTATAATAATAATAACAATAATATCACTAACGAGTTAAACCAAAGGTTATAGTCAACACGTACTGTATTATTTGTTTATTTAACACCATTTATTTCAGTCATATCTATGAAACATGACACAGAATTATACTTTGTTATTTTGGCGTCGTACGTTTCACGTGTATGAACTCTCTGTTCATCGTACTCACAGATCGGAAAGATAATATCATAAAGTCATAAACAAGCCCGAGTGGGAATAACAGAACCTGCTGTTTGCTCATGTTGACCTGGCGGATTGTTTGCTATGGTCTCCATGGCAACAGGTACAATCAGTGTGTGTGTGTGTGTGTGTGTGTGTGTGTGTGTGATGTGGACGAGAATCACATATCCCCTCTGTTGTTGGCTGCCGTTTCCCGAGCTGTCCGCTGAGCTCCTGCAGAAGAGAGAAGCGTCCTGGAGTGAATCAGAGTGGGTGATTTCTGCCCACGCAGCGCCGCCATTACACTGCTGGAGGCGCTGTTGTCAGAGGGAGCATTATGTTTTATTCACAGCGGCGGAATCTGTTAGAGCTCATCCAAATACCACTGCTCCTCTTCTCATTAGTCACCACACACACACACACACACACTCTCACTCATTCACTCACTCTCTCTCTCACACACACACACACACACACACACACACACCTTCTAAAAGCCTTGTGATTGTTCCACGGTGGCATCTACAGTGAATCACGGATTTCAAAGGATGACGCACCAACGTAGAACAAATAATTCGGTCATAATAAAGAATGACGACAGGCTTTTAAAGGTTCCGCTACATTTTAGACACGTTGACATTTTTAAGAAAGTAAAATCATTCACCAAACTCAGCCCTTTCATGTGTAATTACCTCATGTTTATGTTTGATCATCTTCACCTGTACTGTCTCAAATTTAAATCAGTACCGTTCTTCCATGCATGCGTGTTATTGGGGCGCAGTGCCCTGCTCAAGGGAACTCCAACCACCTCCACTGACCTAAAATGCCCTTTGACCTGCAGACAGTGGTCTTTATTTACAGCACAGTGTATTTGATATCACTATCATTCTCTTTGATGCAGACGAGTAGCCTGATGGACTACCGGAACTTTTCTCACTGCTTTTATTTTGAAAAACCACGAGCTCAGCTGAGCCTGCCTCTCTGCTGGGAGCGGTTAGTCATCATGGTCCCCACTGAAGTGGCAGCACACTCCACTGCTTATTGTTCAGCAGCCACAGTGAGCATCTGGCCTGCCCCCCCCCCCCCCACCCCCCCAGTCCTCCCCCCCCCCCCCACCCCCACAACTCCACCCCTTTCCCCACTAAACTTCTCGGAGGATCAACAGACAGATGAGCCTCCTGAGGCCGAACTCCCACAGACACTTCACCTCTGTTCCGGCTGAACTTCACACTTCCTCTTCAGATTGTAAGATCTGCTTTATGTTTCCAGTTGCAACAATTAAATATCGTAAACTGTTCTTTTGTGAAAACAGCTCGTACACTCTTTCATGATCAGTCCCACCATCATTTGCATTTGTCTGTTATTTAGTGGAATGACACAAAGGTAGACGGCGTAATTTCACAAGAATATATGGGTCAGGTCTGAATTCACAATTAAAATTTTAAAAATGTATTTTTTCAGAAATACAAAAAAATATAAATAAATTCCTTATTTTCGAATGTGGTTTTAGAGCCAGAGATGGATTATAACAATAAACTCTTCTATGGCCATGAAAACAAAGAATCTTAGAGTTTAGAATAGAATTTAATGAACTGAATATAAAAGTGCATATTAAATACATGTAAAAGTGTATGAACCAACCTGTCAACAACAACCTATTATTATTATTACTATTATTATTATCATTATTATTATCATTATTATTATTATTATTATTATTATGATGATTATTATGGGCTGCATTAGCTGTCTTAATCTTTAAATTAGACATGAGAAAAGGCTGTTAATGAGTGTGGAGTTGGGAGCCTTTGTGGATCTATAGCGCCGCCCTCATGGCAGAAAGGTCATTTAGCGTCTGCCTACTTGTGGAATCAACTCAGGCATCATCCACGACTCCTCTTTATCTCCAATGACGATCTGTTCCCAGCGATTCATGCATTCGTCTCCATTCACTCGTTCACTGCGGCAACTCTTCACTGAGTCACGGCTCCGAAGGACCTTCGGAATAAAAAGAAGTAAAACCAACAAACATGTGATGCCGGGAAAGAAAGAGAAAAAACCTCCATTACGGGCACTTCCTGTGGCACTGACCTCGGTTAGAGGATGTGGGACTTTTCCTTCTCTGCCGCACAAAACAAAACAAACACGATGTTTTCGTTTGGTTTTTTTAGCATTTTTTCTAATTTTATAAATTGCATCATTTCACTTCAGGCATAATATTGTGAACCAGCAGGAAACCGGAAGCTAACTCAAGAAGCTAACTCAAGAAGCTAACTCAAGAAGCTAACTCAAGAAGCTAACTCAAGAAGCTAACTCAAGAAGCAAACTCAAGAAGCTAACTCCCGCTAACCTGTGTGTGTGTGAGCCGAGCAGCTGCCGGCCCTGTTCTAATGCGCCCGCTCCGTATTGTGGCAGTGATTTGCGGTCGGCGCAGTGGCACAGTGGCACAGTGGCACAGTGGGCGGAGCCTCTGAATACCCCCCCCCCCCCCC
>JAFBJT010105598.1:21856-27575 GCA_016785325.1 Chascanopsetta lugubris
ACCAGTTCACTTCAAGCATCCACTTGTTATTTTCAGCCCTGCAGAGCAAACATCCTACCGACTCAGCCCTCACTCCTTTTCTAAAGATCCTCCGCTTGTTGTGTGATGATGCGGCCGAGAGCACGGGACCGTTTTGAGAACTGGCCTCGTTGCCTCGTGGTCAAGGACATACGACGCTCTCACCTGTGAGGCCTGCTTTAACACGTTTCCTCGTTTCTCGTTGCGTCGACAGAAAATCCTCCACACGGGAGAAATGTCCATTTTACACTGAAAATCAGTGTTGAATTCACAGAGTTCGCCTACGCAGAGAGCTCGGCATTGAACTCTTTGGAATTATTTGTTGAAGAGACGTCTTAGACACATTCATCGGTCACTGCTACGCCCACAAGTGGTAGTCTAGCTGGTGGCGCCGGTTGGCGACAGGGAAGGTGGTGTTTGGGAGCAAGCGTCGCTGGAAACTGGGTTAATCAGGTCCAGTACTGAGCTCGGAAGTAAATAAGGGCGAAGGGGAGGCAGCTCAAAGCTCACACAACCAGAAGGGTGTCGACTCTCAGATGTTAGACTGACGAGGGAACCCAGCAGGAGATGCCATGAATGGGGAGGAGCCCTAAGGCATAGGGAGCTGAGGGGAAGGGATGAATGAATGAATAAAAGAATGAATGAATGAATGAATGAATGAAGGAGTAGGGCAGAGTTGGTAAAGTAAGTAAGTAAGTCGGACAAATACTAGAGGCGATGAAATCTTCCATGTGATGGATTTTCTTACATCGATCCAAGTTCGACTCAGTGCGGGTTGACGTTCGCAAATGAGACGCGCAAGGAAGCAGTTCGCCGTCTAAGGAGGGCAATCGGGGCAGAGTACGGAGTTTCGATTAAATGGTCTAAAACACGAGAAACACGGGTAAGAGCATTTGAAGTGCGTGCTCCTGAAGACATGAAAGCTTCCCTGCAGTTGTGGGAAACCG
This sequence comes from Chascanopsetta lugubris, assembly GCA_016785325.1. NCBI lineage: Eukaryota > Metazoa > Chordata > Actinopteri > Pleuronectiformes > Bothidae > Chascanopsetta > Chascanopsetta lugubris. Next base: position 22,822 of record JAFBJT010105598.1, read on the forward strand.
GTGCATCTCACCCGGCTGAGGGTGGGCCGATGTTTTCCTCTGTCAAGGTGGTGATGGTGGGGGTGGTGGGGGTTGGGGGTGTGTGGGGGGGGGCCCTGCGGGAGGCGGCGGTGCGCCGCCGCGCGATGACAGTAAATAAAAATGCAGGCATCAGGCTTTCAGATCAGCGCCGCAAGAATGGCAGCAGATGCCATTTTGTCACCTAATACGGCGTGAGGAACAGCGAGAATATTACAATGCTCTTTGTGACAAGCTGAATGCGGTAACGCGTCGCCGTCCATCATCTGAATGAAATGGTAAATGACATATGCGCAGCCAATATGTCAGCAAAGTAATAGCCTTCTGCCGCGTCCCTGCCTGCATTGTGCTGAGGGTTAAGAACAGGTTTGCTCTGCTGCAGCGCGATAAAGACGGCGAGGGAAGGACAGTGCCGGTGCAAAAATATGATGAGTGCACAGTACATGCCTCGTGCACTCTCCGGCCACTTCATCAGGCTCCGCTGCTCATCGGAGATGGTTTCTCATCAGCCAATCACATGGCTCCATCCGACTCGCGTGTGGTTGGACATGTAGATATTGTCTGTAACCCACGGCCCTCACAGGGAAAGAGGAAGAACTGGGATTCATTTGAATCGACTGGACCTCAAAATGGCCACCTCTGAACGACAACAGCTGTGTTGCCTTTGGCCTCGTGCTTTGGGACATCGAAGTTGTGCGGGATGAACGGATGAACGGATGAATGGATGAACGGATGAATGGATGAACGGATGGATGAACGGATGAATTGGATAACATAAATAAACTCCTAGTCGTGTAATACCTGATAACATATATTTATTTAGACGTTATATATCATCATTATTCTTGTTACAATTATATTTGTTCGTACTATATCAATATCACGATCATCAATATTATAAACTATTATTACTGTACATTATATACCTCCACGCTAAAACAAGTCTGCTTTGATGCGGCGTCATACAAATAATAAAAAGGACACCACTGATGTGATGGTGTAAAAAGACTGTTGACCTAAACAGTGTGAACCATGTAGCAGCAGCAGCAGCAGCAGCAGCAGCAGCTCTGAATGAAGCAGAGAACGCACGTCATTGGCTTTTCCCGCCATTCTGCCGTGATAAAAATCATGCAGCCTTGCTGCAGCCGTTGACAGTGTGAGAACACTTATGTTGGACGCGCGCAGCCGAGCCCGGTGAATACATTACGCTCACTCAGTGAATGTCACAAATGCCATTTCCAGCCGCTGAATGTCACGGAGACTGTTGGGATGACTGCTAACGCCGAGGTCCAACGCTGACGTGTGCGTTCCCACCGTTAGCATCCCCCCCCCCCCCCCCCCCCCCCATTCCGTGCCTTTTGGAAGCAGTCGATGCTGCCAGTCAAATAAATATCGAGAGACTGGGAGGCGGATCGGCTGGTGTGTTCCTGTCGATTACAGCAGGAACTTGAAGGGACCTGGACTCCACCACACACAGGACCGTTTCAAGGAAGCCAGAGGCTTTGATATTGATGCTTTTTTTTTTCTTTTCCACACCATCCGCACTCAGCACCAATCATATTACTGCGGAATTCGTACACTTTATTTCTGTAAATAAACAAACATTACAGGTACCGCTTTCAGCCGGAGAGGAGAGGCGGCCATTTTTAACGAGCAACCCCCTTCAGCTGGCGAAGCATCGCGGGCTCTGGGAATGCACACAGGAAAAAACAGGCGAGAGAGGTAGAGAGAGAGCGAGAGAGAGAGAGAGAGAGAGAGAGAGACAGAGAGACAGACAGAGAGAAGAAATACAAAAGACACAGAAGCACATCACTCTCACACTCCTCTGTCTGTGGAGCTCATTGTTGGCAGCTCAGTCATCAGGGCCAGGCTTGTGCTGCTGCCGAGTGCTGTGAGCAGCAGCCCCCCCCCACCCCCCACCCTCACCCCCACCCCCACCCCACCATCTTCAGATATGAATGTTAAAACACCAAGGTCACTCTCCTGCCGCCATCCACACCCCGCACTCAGCCGTCACTCACACATTCGTTTGATCCCAGACGAGGAAACTCATTCAGTCCCAGATTCTCTGATTAATAAATACATCTTCCACCTGAGTGCGGAGGCTGAGGCTGAGGCTCCGGGTTAAAGTCATCATTGTTTGTTTGCAAGGCCGCTTTCATTATTTTTCTTCCCCCACACCCAGAAAGATTAAAGTTCTTTTTAATTAAGGATCAAACCTGAATAACATGCGTAATTGGCGGAACTATTCTGGGTAAATGTTAAGAGCTGCACCGTTAATACCTTCTCTTCTGCAAATACACAGCAGTGATTCAGCAGCTGAGAACAACAACAACAACAATAACCACGACAGCTGTTGAGAGTATGTATCACTCGTGACGACTCGGCCACAAGAAGAGCTAAATCAAACGCATGACGGCCAGCCGTGCCCGACACAGGACACCCCACCATCAATATACAGAACAATTATTCCATCACCATGTCCAGAGATTACACACAGCAAAGAGCAAAACTAATTCCAACAAACCGCCGCGGCATCTGCCTCATAAATCAATCCCATCAATCGCTGCGCTCGCTCAGTCGGTCAAATCTCACTCCTCTTCTTCTTCAATCTTTGTGCCTCCGGCAAGTGGCAGGGACAGGACATTATGGGTGGGGAGGGTGGGGAGGGGGGGCGGGGGTGAGGGGGGAGGAGAGCAAAGTGGGGGAGGGGCGCCAAGTTTGTACCATAAAGGCGAAACAATCTGCAGTAATTGCCTGTCATCAAACGGAGGGAGAGAGAGGCAATTTGAACAAAACAAATGCAGGACGGACGGAGGCGCAAACCAGTGAAGGACGCATCCATCCATCCTGCCTGCCTGAAATCTCGGAGCCAATCAACAGGCAGGAGACGCTGGGCTGCTGCTGGGGGGGAGGGGGAGGGGGAGGGGATGCGCGGGGTTGATGCAGATCATTAGACAGACAACAACAACAAGGGGTTAAAAGACTGCGTTAACTCTGACCTTTCTGATGGGAATAGGCGTGTGCACTGTGCACATACTGGAGTGGAGCCTATTGATTTCCACCAGTTTATCTAGGCACACACAAAGACACACACACACACACACACACACACACACAAATAAACAATGCATGAACAACACTGTCACCTGACAGGATTAGCTCTATAGAACAAAGTCAACAGAGACAAGCGGAGCAGGATGTAAACACGGACACACTACATCTGATATCCATCAATCCATCTCTACAATGTTGGGTCAGAGCAACTCTCCTGAGCTTTAAAATGAGATGCAATGAACAGAAACACACACAGTATGTGTGTGTGTGTGTGTGTGTATTCAAATGTAGGGTTAATTTAAACTGGATGTAAATCAATGCCTTTTTAATAGAAGACTGAATTTTTTTTTTTTTTTAAACATGATGACAGATTGTTTGTTTCAGGTACTTTCAAAGTTGGAATTTATTACACTAACTGTTGCCGAAAACAAAAAAGATCATATCCCATAATAAATGACACAGAATAATTTACGCCCACTCACCGACGCCCACGAGCAGTTAAACATGGAGCATCCCACTACACATGCACTTTGATAGTTGTTTTCAAACATCTGTTGCACACTTTGCTGATGCAGTCGTGTTTGTTCGTTTATTATTGTGTCGACTTACGATGGAGGCAGCTAGCTTCTCATTATTTCGATTTCATCAGGAAGGGACAGTGCAGATTGATGAACGTATCACTGTAAATATGCCAGAATGAACCAAAAGGCTACTTCTGAGAGAATGAATATGCAAAAAAACATACAATATAAAATATGACATATAGTGCTATCAGATGAATGTTCACATACCTGGTTCCTCTTAAGCCATTATCTGAGATGAAGGTATTAAAGGTGGTGCATTCTCAAGTAGCAGCTGGAATGCTATTCCAAGTCTCACTACCCTTGGCTTCCTATTGAGCAGAGGCTTTTACCCAAAGCGACATGTGCGTAGATCTGAGGGTGGCTGGAGAGGCCGGGACTTGAACCCATAACCTGACGCATTCGAGGCCCACGTCGCACCACTGATCAGCTGCAGGCGCACGTTACAGTGCTGCCAGAGTGATGTGAGAGTGCGTCACCACCACTGAGGCCGTTCCACCGATCTCCTAACGAACCCGGAACACACGAGCTTTTTTTTTTTCTTTCTTCAGCGCACACGAGAATATCCCATTTCTTCGTCTAAGCACCCGTCGCTCCATTGTCCCCGTGCATGCGGCGCATTGGGATCCTGGATTCCAGACGTCTTTGGAACCCGAAACCTGACCAGCACCACATTTCGTTCCTCCACCCAATCTAAATTCTGAAGGAACCCGTTTGTGTGCGACACATTTAGCCGTTAGTAGCGCGCATACCTCGGTGCAACGTGATCCCCCCCACCCCCCACATTCTCGGTGTGTCCCACATTTATGGTCGATACCGAAAGCCAGACATTTTATATTGATTAGTTTGTAGCCTGTGCAGGATACATAATTCATCAACTGTTTATGGGGGCACACATACACCGCATGTGTCTGTGTGAGTGTTGGAAGGGTGAACCATCAGTCAAAGTCAACACCTCCTTCCACACGATTACCAGAGAGGGATGTTATGGTAAAAGTCTGCTCTGCAAACACGGCACGGTGCGCACACACACACACACACACACACACACACACACACACACACACACACACACACTCTGGGGGGCTGGAGCCCAAA
>JAFBJT010105598.1:31632-48812 GCA_016785325.1 Chascanopsetta lugubris
AGGTTTGGGATTATAAAACAATTACATACTGATATTTTTACAAATGTACAATCACCTCAATGCATGTCTTGCTTTTACATTTCCCTAAATATGAGCCCTTTGATGTATATTTACATCAGGAGTGGGTCTTCTTTATGCGGGCCGCCATGTTTTTAATGTAGCCCAGAGTGGACGCACTAAAACAAATCTGAGCTTTAATGTCAACTGAAGTCTACCACAGGTTCTCCTGCATGTTCAGAAGGGTGACGGTGAGGTGATGGATACAACAGGCAACTTCACCTCCAGATGTCACCAAATCTTACACACTGCATCTTTAAAAAAACCCCACAAACGATTGAAAATCATAAATTTTTTTGCTGATAAATTACAACTACATCTACTTGTGAAGTTACATTAGGTAGCAAAACACCTGTAATCTGCCCCCCCCCCCCCCCCTTAAACCTATGGTGGCCATCAACAACCAAAGGTGTTTGATTTGTCCATTGTCAACATGGTGTGGCGACATGGCAGCCTCCATGGAGGGGAACCCATTCCTTATGTAGTTATACAAGGCTCATTCTGTGGTGATAAAAAAACAAAAACAAGAATGGCCATGATATTTTCGAATTGACAATAAACTCAGTATAAATGATTTCATATTCCATTATAGAAACAATTACACCTACATATATATTACAGCACTGCTACTGAAACTGGGTCAGTCCTGCACATATTTAACGTTAACATCCATCTTTGCAGAGAGTTTCTCACCACCTTCCTTGATCCGGCTGACAGCAGAGATGAAATCGAGCACACACTGCCACTTCCGGAGCCACGCCTGCACAGAAGAGTGGCAGTTGTTTTGACCACACGTCTGTTCACCGCAGTGACGTCTGTGTCTCACACACCGGGCGGGATATCCGCACTCAGTAAGCTAGCTAATAACATGGCGAAGACTTACGATTACTTGTTCAAACTACTCTTGATCGGCGACTCCGGCGTCGGGAAGACCTGCGTGCTATTCCGGTTTTCAGAGGATGCCTTCAACTCCACGTTTATTTCCACCATAGGTGAGGAAAGGCGGCGTTGAGGAGAAGCGAGTCTTTGGGCGAGAAGTGGCTCAGGAGCAGCCCATCCTGTCGTGCTAATTTGATGCTAGCTAACTCCCATGGCTAGCATTCGTGTTGTGCTAGCTAGCGGCTTGTCAGGAAGCAGCACTACCGGCTCATGAACAAACTATTTTACAGCGTTGTCAGTGTTAATGTATACAATTATATTGCTCTCATGATAAACCTGAATAAGTTGTATGTGTTGACTCTGCCCACACCCAAACATTTAGGCTAATATAAGTCTCACAGTAACTATGACAAGTTGAGCTAACAGGCTACAAAGTGTGTAGCCTCTGTAGCTAGCTAGCATTCCGGGCAGTGTCATCTCTCCTTAAGACCAGCTGCCTGTACTTTGCTCTCTCCCCAGTCTGTGTTACACAATGTTCTCCGTGTATTGATCTGACTTATCAGTGGGATGAAGAGTGACACTAGGCACCACACAACATGTAGCCTTTGTTGTGTGCCAGTTGTGTGTTTGATTTTTCTCCTTTTTGCTGTTTTTGTTCTGCAGGTATTGATTTCAAGATCAGAACAATAGAATTAGATGGGAAGAAGATCAAGCTACAGATATGGTAAGAGGGTCCGACAGTGTTTAATTCCCATCTATTGTAAGATGTTCTAAGTGGTCTCACTTTACACATTTTTGCTTTTAAAGGTGCCGTGTGTAAGATTTAGTGACATCTAGCGGTAAAGTTGCGTGCTGTATCCATCACCTCACCCTCACCCATCTGAGCATGATGGAGAACCTATGGTAGACTTCAGTTGTCATTAAAATTCAGAAGATGCTTAGTATGTCCTCTCTGGGCTGTTGTAAAAATGGCGGCACCCGTAGAGAGGACCCTCCTCCTCATGTAAATATACATTAATGGGCTCATTTAGGGTCAATGGAAAAAGAAACGTTTAGGTGATTATAAATTCATTAAAATGTCTGTGTGTAATTGGTTTGTAATATTTTTAGATGTGGCAAAAATTGCACCTTTAAGTTAATTTTGACACCTTAACTGATTACGGCTATCATTGCATCTCCTACGTGCTTGGAAGTGAAAGGCGATTTGAGGCAGTATTCAGCTGCAACACCTTAAATCACCACCAGATGTCATGAAATCCTACACCACTACATTTGAATGAGTTATTATACTCTTATGTCAGGAACATGTGACTAACCTGTTTCTCATGATGTTAGGCCTGAAAGTAAAAAAAAAACCTTTTGTCAGGGGAGATGCATCTACTGACTCTCTGTCTGGCCACTTTATAAACTGGGCGGACAACATGTTAGTGTCACCTCCCATTGTGACATAATACACTTCAACCTGCCCCACAAATTACAGCCACCAAAGTGACCTCTCTCCAACACATTACAAACACAACACCAGCCAATGGAACCACAAGGCCTGGGGTGTGTTGCGTTAATTGTTGAATCAGACTGTGTAGATTAGATAAGATGCACTTAAAGTCAACTTGCTCTGTACAATCATTGTACAAACTATGTATTTTAAAGCATTTTGTCTTGAAACAATAGTACTCGCCTCGACAACCCCATTGTTTATTGAATACTCATGAATAGGTCTGGAGCTAAGAGTGAGATTTCAACCATTAACATATTAGAGTATGGTTTACATCTGTTTGTTTCTTGTTTTAATCCACATTATTCTTTTCTGCGTCACATTGCTGTGTAACTAAACACAATGTACACTTCCTGTGTGCAAAACTCTCTACCACTTCTGTGGTTTCCCATGACTGTAATGACTAACTTGATGCTCGTCTTTGCATTTGAAACCGTGGAAAAGAAATTGGTCTTTTTGAGTTATTTAAATTGAGCTGACTCGGAGGTTTGCACCAGTATTTATGAGAAGAATATTTTTGTGGATTTATTTATCGGTGTCACACTAAAGGCCAGAATAGACCAGCTAACTCAACAAATTATGAAAGAACTCCACATCATCTTTGTCTCTGGTTTATTTGTGTGATTAAGTCACTGCAGTAGCTGGGAGATGTTTCCCTTTGACTAATCCTGGAATCAGAACAGATATTCTGATCTTGTCAAATTTGCACAGTATTTCCACACTCAAATCTGAAAAATGTAACGTGTGCTAGTATGTCATCAATATATAAAGAAGAAATACATTTGGTTATGCATGCTTAACTGCACTTAATGTTTTCTTCAAGTTACTGTTTTGTATCTTTTAACAATCCTGGCTGACTTGTGAGGAGTAGTGGTGACTAGATTGCACCATGTTAAGAGATTTCATTGCATTTCTCTTCTAATGAGCTTTTTTTACAGGAGCTAGATGTTTTAGCTCTGTGAGTAACGGTCGACAGTCGTGGTGCTTTCATAATTCATCCCTTGTATGAATGTGTGGTGCGCAGGGACACAGCAGGACAGGAGAGGTTCAGGACCATTACAACAGCCTACTACAGAGGAGCCATGGTAAGATGCACCATCACAGCTCACTGCTCTCATCCCGCACAGATTCTTTCACTGCTCTGAGTTTGTGTTGGTCACATGTGCACGGTGGAGCTGAATCCATTCCCACAGCCCCACCCTGCATTGTTATCATATTGTATTGTTGCATCAGGGGAAAAGAGCGGTGTGCTGCTCAGTGTGTTGTTTGTGTTAACCTCTCCCTCAGTTCATGTTTAACTGGATATGCATTTGGTTGAATTGTTGTCTTCACACACCTGATGGATTATTGTCGCCTTGCTCTGATCCGAGGCCGAACAATCATGTGCCCCGTCATCAGCTCATGTCGAAATGTACAAAAACACATCTGACTCGTTATGTACTGTCTGTTCCCACACCGATGAAAGTTATTAAGGGCATGAGTTTGTAATGGCCGTCTCTTTGAAATCTCCAGGGCATCATGCTAGTGTTCGACATTACCAACGAGAAATCCTTTGACAACATCAAGAACTGGATACGCAATATAGAAGAGGTAAAAGTATTTGAATTTGGATCAGTGTGTCTCATTCTGTCGTGTTGTTAATCGTTATTTACGTATCCTGCGTACGTGTGTGAGTAATTTGACGTTTGTGTGTTTTACCTTACCCAGCATGCCTCAGCAGATGTGGAGCGGATGGTGCTGGGTAACAAATGTGACGTTAATGACAAGCGACAGGTGTCCAAAGAGAGAGGAGAGAAGGTGCGGTTGTAAATGTTGCAAATAAGGCTCAGAGATTTTCCTCTGGGTGCGTACTCATCGGTTATATCTACTGACTTTGATAATGTTTTTATTTTCTACCACCAGTTAGCGCTGGAGTACGGCATCAAGTTCATGGAGACCAGCGCCAAGTCGAACATCAATGTTGAAAATGTGAGTTGACCCTTTTCTTGCCATGACCAATCATTGACGTGAGTTGTTGCTCAGAGTTGAGACTGTGTGTCCTTGTTTTTTGGGGATATTGAGCAAGAAACGGAACTAATTTATGAATTTGAATTAAGAAGACATCACTTCTGCAAACGATAAACCAAAATGAAGCAGGCACAGTATTTTAGGTGTTACCTAAAATACTGTATCACGTAGCTCTCGTGTATGTGAAACAGTATTTTGCTAATTGTTTATGAATAGATGCCCGTCAAATGAAAAGCACTGCAGGACTGAGTTCCTTAAAACTCAGGAGCAAGTTTGCATGCAAACATCTTCACTTCTCTTCTTTCAAGGTTGACGATTCTTCTCAAATACATCACTAGACCACTCGAGAATTCTGTTATATGCATTATACATCATTACGCAGGTTTCTGTCTGGGGGACAATGAGCTCACGCAACAATGGTGTATTGATCACATTTACGTTTACCTAAAAAAAAAATCATCAATCTGATATAAGTTTTAAGATAATCGTGCTATATTAACTGTGTTTGTATCCCAGACTTGTGCTTATTTAAACGTAGTTTTTTTACCATTAGAATGAATTATGGTCCTGATTCAATCATGACCTCATAATTTGTTCTCTGCACACCCCTAAACTTTGCACTGAGGTTATTTGCTTTTCCTTCCTAATCAGTCAAACAGAGACCACTGTTTTATACATACATATTGTAGTTCTGTGTCGAAATGAGGAAACCTGCTTAAAAACACTAATACAAGTTCATGTTCATTTCAAGATATATTGTGGAATTAGTGATCTAATATTAGATAAATAGTAATAAACAATATGGTCGACTGATGATGTGAGGGCTAATCTTTAAAGTGTTGTTCTGACGAGTGACATCACAGAGCACAGATTTCTGCCGTTGCTGATTCCTTTGCTTAACTGCTGAGTCAGACCGAGTTTAAGTTTACAATAAAGTGTTTAAAACTCTCTGCGTGTAGTTGAACCTGCCACGTGTGAAATAAGAAACGAGTCACCACATTGTGTAACGCCTGATACTGTGGCCTGATTGTTGGACCCTGCCATGTCTGCAGGCTTTCTTAACCCTAGCCAGAGACATCAAAGCAAAGATGGACAAGAAGCTGGTAAGAACACAGACAAGTTAATCACTCGAGACATTCGTCTTTGTCTTTTCATGTTCTGGTGTTTCCCATGTTCTCGTGTTTGTGTCTCCCAGGAGGGCAATAACCCACAGGGCAGCAATCAAGGAGTAAAGATCACGGAACAGCCCAAGAAGAGCAGTTTCTTCCGTTGCACGCTGCTGTGAGGAGACGGGAGCGCCGTCGGCATCCACCATCGCCTTAACTGTGCCCCCCCCCTCCCCCCTACTGGACAGAACTGGACAGAGCACTCTTTGATATGCATTTATCTCTTTTATCTTCCTCCACTCGTCTTCCTCCCCCTCTTCCTGGTTCGTCCTGTGCTTATCTACTCGGAACAAAAAAGAAAGGTTTATGGCTACCCAATTCCACCAGTCGACCACGACCTCTGTTACAAGTAAGATCTCCGCTTAGAGGCGAGTCTCGGCTTCCATCCCTCAATTTTATTGGCTTTTAAAGATGGCCGCCTCATCATGACACACTGAGGGTAATCACACTGCTTATTGTGGGGTGATTGTTTCGGGTTGTTATCTTCCAGTCACGTTACTCAGTGAGTTCTTATTTAGTCAGCCCTTATCTCTAAAAGTATCCCAAATTATATTTAATGAATGTACCTGCCTGTTTGATAGACTCCCACATTTTTATAAATCTCAAATAATTCCACTCCCAATCAGCGCTTCTATATGCTAATTCTGGGAGGTTTAGATTTCTATATACCCACATTAAAGGCAACATGTTAATTTGTGGTATTCATTATGATGGACCATTTGAAACGACAGTGCCAGTGCATTTTACTCATATCAACGTTGAGGTTTACACCTTTTTCTACTCGTGAAACATTCCAGTCGTTGCTCTTGTGAACACTTCGATGTGCAATGTAGTGTATTTAGAGTCCAGATTGTCTTAAGCATTCACACAGTTTGCAGTAACAGCTTGAAAACAACTTTGTTTTAAGAGCACAGAGCCGTCGCTCTCCTATTGTCGGGTATTTGCAGCCTTTTTTTTCTTTTTTTTAGAAATGTGCGAGGAAGAAATGTTGCACTTCTTCAGTTTGACTGGCAATACCCGACTCCAACACCAGGGGGCGACAAAGCTGGCTGTACACAGCAGAGGCACAGAGGAAATCTCAGTGTGGATCACTCATGTGACCAGTTGTCGGTTCCATTGGGGGAACATGTTACACAGCTGTTAGTCTCTCGGGGCCTTGGGTTAGGGGGGCGGGGGGGGGGGGGCTCATGCTGTAGCAGTATTTATGGAGTGAAACGACAACATAGCACCAAATGACAAAGTGCCCTTTTACGTTTCTTATTGATTATGCACTTTTTCCCTTTTCTGTACAAATGAGTTCTTAACATTTGTCGACTATGTTTGTTGCAGGTCTTAACTGAAAGCAAAGAATATCCGCGCACACTCTGTTTATCCCTCTGGGATTCCTGAAAACATCCAAGCACTGACACGGCCTTTGATGCGTTCCTCTGTGACATCATCCCCTTCAATGATATTTTTATATATTCACATCACCACTGATGCTTTCGGGAACCCCAGATGCTCTTTGACCCATATTCCCCTCCCCTCTCGTTGGCCCCACACTTCTTGTTGTTGCCCAGTGTCAGAGCTGTTTGAACTATGCATCCGGAGTCCTGCAGAAAAGCTCAAAAAGCTTTGCACATTTGACTTGATGAGCTTTATTTGAGATTAGAGATGTGCGTGGGGTCCCGTTTTATTCTCTGCTGTCACTCCAAATTCTTTTGTTTGTGTGTGTGTTTGCGAGGTTTGAGCTGCTGGATTTGGAAAACGAACTGAAGCCTGGTTTAAAAAAACAAAAATGGCCTCAGAGCAAAATCATTTGTAGTTCTGCTGAGATCAGGCGTCAATCTTAACCTGTGGATCTTTACTGTCTTGGATGGACTCGGACGTCTCAGCACTGTGTTGGTTAAACTGACTCGCACCGAAAAGATGCATTTAAAAAAAGAAATTGGAAGTTTGCTTTAAAATGTGGTCAGAAAAAGGAGCTCATTTCTGCCTCTGATTTGATCTTTACAACCCTCTCCTCGGTGTTCATCTGTCACCTGTCAGTTCAAATCCATCAAACTAAATTTCTATCTCATCAGCGACGGATTGACACGAGGAAAGGAAATTTAACAATTCAGCAATTGTAAATAAGATCTACAATGATTGTACTGTAGTTTCATAAATCTTATTACATCTACACCTTTTGTAGATAAGTGTTCTTTGATTTATTAAAAATGAGATTCTTAAAAATGATTGGTCCACTTCTGTTTGCACAATGTTTTCGCATCAGTGATTTGTTTGTATCAAAGATGTGATTCATTATCTGGAGTTTGATGAAAGCAGGTGTATCAAAGGGGCTATATTTGTAAGTTAGACAGTTTCATGGTGGTATAGTGAAACGTTAAGGTTATTTTTGAATAGTTTGAAGTAATTAAAATAGAGAACTAAAAATGCCTAAAAACAGGAAGTCAGTACAATGCAGCAAACATCATCTGTCATCCATCTTTGTTCTAAAGGTTTGGCTTGTGTGCTCTGATCCATAACGAGTGGTGTCAGGTTTGTGTGGTTGTTGTGTGTTGGCTGTGACAGTTGTGTCTATACCATCTTCCATGATGAATGAATGAGGCATCACACAGAGTGAGAGAGTGTTTACAGGCTCATCACTAAAGTGTGGCTCATTTTCTTAGTTACCGTTTAGATACAATCATGTCCAACAAACATTAAAGGTGCAGTGTGTAAAATTCCGGTCTTTTCCGTCGCCTCTGAGAATGACATACTGACATTCTCATGAATTTATAATCACCTAAGTGTCTCATTGTTTTACACATAACCCTTAAATGAGCCCTATGAATTCATCCTTTTTAGGAGCAGCGGCGCCTCTCCACGGTGGCCGCCATGTTTTTTTTTTTACAGTAGCCAAGAGTAGATACACTAAACCTCACCTCACCCTCACCCCTCCTGGGGTGAGGGTGAGGTGATGGATACAACATGCAACTTCCACCACTAGATGTCACCAAATCGTACAAACTGCACTTTTTTTCAACACAATTGTGTCTTTTTTTAATCATACATCCGAAAACGTTCCCCCTTTGTCTCTGAAGTGTCTCGGAGATGACAGGGTACATTCAGTTGTCACACCTTGTTGTGCAGCGCATAGCTGAGATGCCTCGCGGGAGCTGCGGCGCCGTTTCACGAGTCAGTCATGTGCAGCGTGTGCATGTGGTGTTTGTGAGCCAAAGGCATGGAATCGCATTCACAGGGAAGGTCAATGCTTCCTCCGCGACGTGAAGAGAAGGTTGTCTGAACCTGGATTGGCATTATAGAATAGAATAGAATAGAATGCTTTACATGTTTGTTCTTTATTTTTCTGTAAAGTTCATGAGGCGGTGAACTTGAAGCTTGAACCTGCACATCAGGACGGGCCTGACTGTCGGGTGACTTCCCGACACCAAGAGGCTGCTTTCCGACGAGCACCTGGAGGAGGAGCTGCCGGAGCCAGATTCACCGCTGAAGACACACTGTGGTGTGATGCCACCTGACACTATTGGTCCCAGCTGTTGTATCCTATTACGTTGATTAATGGAATCCTGTTACAGCAACAATGAAAAATTCAAACGGGGTGACGTCACCACAGGACCGCGGCGGCGCCACGCCCCCCCCCCCCCCCCCCCCCCCCCCCCCCCCCCCGCCAGAATGTCAACAGGTTCGTCTCCGACGAGATAAGGATAAAGATGGTGATTTACAAAACTCTGTACGACTCCCATCGAATTGCGTGAGTGTCTGCGTGCTGCCGCCACGTCTCTGTTTGTGCAGCCATGTTGACATGGGGCAACTTTAACCCCTTCACACAACAGAGCATTTGATGCATGTCGTCTTATGGTTTATTTCATGTCTCTGCTTTAACGAAACTATTTATCTTTCAGGATGAATGAAGTGTTCATATTCTCTTCTCTAGTTTTCGATTCTATTGTATTCTAGACAAGTCTAGTCTCATCGAGTCTATTCTGTCGTGTGCCCACTGCACAGAGATCACGTGTGTGAACGTGTGGGGCTGCATCACAGTTCCTGCGAAGTTCAGGTGTTGACTCCGCCCACAGCAGGAGGTCGTGTCCGGAGTTTGAGTTCTGCTGTGTCACTTCATCAAACAGGTCCCTGAGCAGGTGAGTGAGCTTTTCTCTCTGAGCCTTTCTGCCCAAAGACAGAGAACCTGACCGGGCTTCAGTCATCCTGCAGCAAACGTTAGTTTCAGAAAGAAAACCTTTGAAGTTGCCAAAAACGCTGAGTCAACGACACAATTGTTTTGACAATCTTTCCGACGAGATGTAACGCAAAGCTTTTGTAGAAATGTCTTGATCGATAACAAATAAGTTCAGTCAGTTTTCATTTCTGTTACTTTTAAAAACCTTCATAGCACTTTGTAACTTTGGCTTTTATAGGTGCTATACAGGTAAAGTTTGCCATTATTATTATCATTGTTATTATTATTATCATTATTATTATTATCATGATTATTATTATTATTATTATTGTCGTTGTTGTTATTATGATCACCTTTATGGCGCATTACAGAGTGTAGCGCCTTCACTTTAGGAGAGAAGTTCCACACATTTGAATAAACCCTATTCATAGAATGAATAATTTGCATTCTATTATAATAACTGACTGTGACTGATCAGTGCTGCTGCTGGAAACACGACATTATCATGATGCAGTCGTTAAGATCAGTCCCTGCAGAGCCGAGGAGACTCGTGGCACCACACATACACCTCTCACACCTGTATGGGTGTGCTGCACATGTTGAGTGTGACACTGTGTCTCTGTGCCCAGTGAATGTCAGCAGCAGCAGCAGCAGCAGCAGCAGCAGCAGCAGCTCCTGTCCGTCAGGATGATGGAGCTGGACGTGGTCACCTGGTTCACTGAGTCCCAGCGTCGCTCTGTGTTCAGGGGCGGCGTCGTCCCAGAGTGGTTTCATGGCATCATCTCCAGAAAGTGAGAGAGGTCTTGTTTTCGTTATCAGCTTCTCGGTTTCTAGTGATTTGATTGTTGATTGTTGGTGTGTTTCGCCTGCACACTGCACACTCATTGATCTGTCCATGAAGGTAACGAGGAACTACCCCAGACGGATCTCAGCACGGCCAGTTCCTCAGTCTCTAAAATGCAAATCTTTCAGGAAGTAAAATGAATGTTCCAGAACCGAATGTTCCAAAACAAACCCAAGTTGTTTTGACTGACCAAAACAAACCAACGCGCTTTTGCCCACAAGAGCGTTTGTCACCATCTAGTGCAAAGACACGCGTCCATTTTGACCCCTAATGTCGATCAATGTTGGTGAGGTTTTAAATGCATAATTCTACAGATGTGACGCTTTCACATTTTTTGTCACTTCTTAGGTCAGGACTAGAATTACAAAATAATTGTAGACTGACATTTTTACGAATGTAAACCCGTCTCGATGCATGACTCGCTTTACCCTCCAATGAGCCCTTTAATGTATATTCACATCAGGAGCCGGCCCTTTGGTGACCTCTAGAGGTGAAGCTGCATGTTACCTCCATCACCTCACCCTTCTGAACATGCAGGAGAACCTGTGGTCGACTTCAGCTGTCTTTAAACCTCAAACGAAGTTTAGCACGTCCACTCTGAGCTACTGCACAAACATAGCGGCCCCCGTAGAGTGGAGCTGCTCCTCATGTAAATACACATTCATGGATTCATTTAAGGCTCGTGGAGAAACATGGAGGTCAGGGGCGTCAAACTCAAATACACAGTGGGCCAAAACTTTAAACCTGAACAAAGTCGCGGGCCAACATTGTACAAATGAACCTTTTAATATGAACCCAAACAAATTTTGCTTTAACATTGAATATGAACCAAGCAACGCTTATTACTACCGGTATACAATATATAACTTAATAGTGGAGACTTGCAAAATCAAATTTCAAATAAAAAAAACACATCAATGGCATTCATTTATCGAATAAAATTTAAATAAAAATCGTATGCCTCTTTTCTATTTGCCACGTTGACTCCACAAACAAGACAAACAGGTCTGTCTTTTACATATGTAAACACATATTGTACCTCCCCACAGGTTTTTGGTTCCTGAGGTTTCTACAGGTTTTTGGTTCCTGAGGTTTCTACAGGTTTTTGGTTCCTGAGGTTTCTACAGGTTTTGGTTCCTGTAGTTGTTCCTGACTCTCGCTGAGGGTCTAAGGGCAGAAGATATCACCCAGCCACCCACTCACCCTGTGAGACAATGAGGAGGAGCTGAGCTCTGATTGGTCGATACTCACCTTGTCCAGCTGACCCTGCACATACGCCAGGTTCGCCATCTGAGGACACACACACATTACAGGTGGTGTGTGACTGAGTGTGTGAACGTGTGTGTGTGTGTGTGATAGTGTGTGTGAGTGAGTGAGTGTTACCTGACTGTATGTATAGATAATAGCCTGGTTGTTGTGTGTCTGATGAGCAAGGACGACAGCCTGATGGAAGAAACCTGACGCTGCCTGAAGTTCACCTCGAAACAAACTGAGCTGACACACACACACACACACACACACACACACACACACACACACACACACAGATTACTACTCCAGATACTTGTAGCATGTGTACGAGCATTAGAGTGTGAGAGTACTTTTGCTTTCTTCAGCAAGAGAATCATCTCTTCATCTTTTTTCTCATCTTCACTTTGTTTGTCTTCAACTGAGCTGAAGAGAGAGAAGGCTACACACACATACACACACACACACACACACACACACACACTTCAGTGAGAAACAAGACCAGCTTTTTTCAACAAATAATTATAATATAATAAAATTTGTTTTCACCAGCTGTTGTCCACAGAGCTGTAGCTCCGCCTTCTCCCAGTCTGTTGTTGAAGTTCCTCACATTTACCCAGAATGCAAAGCGTCTCACTGCCACAGTGTCGCTGCTGCTGCATCATCAGGTTTGAACATGGAACCAAAGAAAAAGAGGACAAGGACGGAGTGACGTCATCAGTCCTGTAGCACAGTACAAACAGCTGCTTCCTGCTGAGTCATGTTTTCTATTTCACTTTGTCTTTGAACAAAACACAGAGTTTAAATAAAGAGACAGATTCTTCTTCTCGTTTTCTAACTTCTTCAGTTTCACCTGGTCACAGAGGGACTTCCTGTTCCGACCATGAAGAGCAACAGTCTGACTGATAACAACAACAGCAATGATAACAATAACATCAACAATGATAACAACAACAACAATGATAACAACAACAACAACAATGATACAACAACAATGATAACAATAACAACAACAATGATAACAATAACAACAACAGCAATGATAACAACAACAACAGCAATGATAACAATAACAACAACAATGATACAACAACAACAATGATACAACAACAACAATGATAACAACAACAACAATGATAACAATAACAACAACAATGACAACAACAACAACAGCAATGATAACAATAACAACAACAATGATACAACAACAGCAATGATAACAATAACAACAGCTATGATAATAACAACAGCAATGATAACAATAACAACGATAACAAGAACAACAACAATGTTAACAACAACAACAATGATAGCAACATCAACAACAATGATAACAACAACAACAGCAATGATAACAATAACAACAACAACTGCAATGATAACAATAACGACAGCTATGATAATAACAACAATAATAATAACAATAACAATAACAGAAGTGGTGAAGCGGTGTGTTTGTGAAGCTGCAGTAAACAAAGGTGAGATTTAAATACAGAATAAAACCTGTGAGCAGGTTCTCTCACTTCATCACCTTGACGCACCTGTGCGCGTGAACCCGTGCAAGTCATAGTTTACGCTTCGAAGATAAGTGACGTCACGTCAGGACTTCACGTGACCTCCGGGTGATATCAGACCCTTCACTCACCTGATCCCTGTGGTCAAACATCTGAGTTTAACCAGAGTCTGGACCACAGCTCTGCGCACATAGGAGGCCGCCATCTTGTTCACGTTAGGGATCAGCGGAAGTCCCGGTGTGTCGCTGCACATCTTCAAAATAAAAGGGTGGAACCGGACGTGACGTCATGACTAAGCTGCAACGTTATGGACGATTGCTTTTCGAACTCAACACAATGTAACGGGGCGGATTATTTTCAATGTTGTCACATCTTCAGCACATGTCAGAGAACATGGAGATCACGTGATACACAGTCAGCACAGTGTCAACACATGACGTCACACCCAGAGGTCAGAGTTCAATCCATGAATTTATTGATTTTTGTTATTACTGTTATATTCATCATTCATTCATTCTATTCAGAATAAGTTCCAATGGGTGAACCTCCTGCCGGGACACGCCTCCTCCTCTGAACCTCCTGCCGGGACACGCCTCCTCCTCTGAACCTCCTGCCGGGACACGCCTCCTCCTCTGAACCTCCTGCCGGGACACGCCTCCTTCACAGTGTGCCTCAGTCAGGATGAATAATCCAGAGTTTACCCTCACGTCCTGATTCTGGATCTCACACCAAACAAACATAACAAATACACAAACACCACTTTTACCGTCTGAGCTTTTATTGTGAAGAGGAACAGGATGAGTTCTCACACACGGTTTTGGGCCAAGTCCACAGCATCAAAGTTCATCCAGGTTCAGCCCCAACATACAAGGTAACAATCTCATGCAGATCCACATCAACATTTACACATCCAGACCAGCAGATCCAGACCAGCAGATCCAGACCAGCAGATGCAGACCAGAAGATCTAGACCAGCAGATCCAGAACAGCAGGAACAAATACACTTGAGTGTTTCAGGAAAGTGAAAATAAGATTGCCTTGTGTTTTTTTCTCACACACACACATACACACACACAGATTGTGAGTGGTGTTAAACACTTGTTTCATTTCCTGTTTGTGTTCCTCCGCCTGACCAGGAGACTTTTTTCATGTTTGTGTGAGAAGTTTTTTGTTTGTTTGTTTGTTGACATGAAAAAATAATTTGTTAAATAAATTATTTCAACAACCAGAGAAAAATCCCTGTTTGTTTCTGAAGCAGCTGAAGAGAAAACAGGAAGTGATGTCACACCGACTCCAACAGCAACATCCTGGCCACCTGCCACAGCTGCGGTGCCACCTGCTGGCAGCCTACAGTAACTACGGCACAGGACACCTGCATGCACGGGCTACCTTAGAACGTTTGACCACGCCCCTCAGGGTCCTGAGGCAGGTCAGTGGGCGGACCTGTGGTCAGTGAACCTCTTCAGGTGAAGGCGGAGCACTCCTTTGGTTTTAAAGGTTTTCCCACAGACGCAGGCGTGCGGGCGCTCGCCCGTGTGGTCCAGCTGGTGGATCCGCAGCAGCGAGCTGGTGAAGAAGAACTCACCGCAGGTGAAGCAGTAGTGGTTCTTCTCACCCGTGTGTTTGAACCTCTGGTGGCTCAACAGCGAGCCTGAGGTGATGAAGCTCCGCCCACAGTCCTGGCAGGTGAAGGGGCGCTCGCCGGTGTGGATCCTCTCGTGCGCCCTCCAGGAGTTGTGGTAGGAGAAGGCTTTGTGACAGTAGGAGCAGTGGTAGAGTTTCTCTTTGGTGTGGCTCCGCCGGTGCATCTTCAGGTAGTGGGCGATGGTGAAGCTCTTCCCACAGTCGGCGCAGGTGAAGGGCTTCTCGCCCACGTGGAAGAGCTTGATGTGGGAGTTCAGGTGAGACGACTGCGTGAACCTCTTGCCGCAGGTGGTGCAGAGGAAGGGGCGCTCGCCGGTGTGCGTGACCATGTGAGCCTTCAGGTGCGGCGACTGGGTGAAGCTCTTCCCGCACACGCTGCACTTGAAGGGCTTGAGTCCGGTGTGAGTTCGGTGGTGGAGCTTCAGACCCTGCAGGCTGGAGAAGCACTTGGCGCACTGGGCGCACCGGTAGGCTCGCAGATCCCGGTGCGTCCTCTGGTGGACGTGCAGGCCGCCCTGCAGCTTGAAGCCTTTTCCGCAGGTGGGACATTTGTGCGGCTTGGTGTCGGAGTGGGTGACCTGATGCAGCTTCAGGCTCTGGGGGTTGCTGAAGGTCTTGGAGCAGGTGGTGCAGGTCTGCAGCTTCTGGTTTTGGTGAGATCTGCGGTGGAAGTTGAATCCCTGGTGCGAGACAAACATCTTGTCGCAGACTTCGCAGCGGTAACACTTCTCCCCCTTGTGGAGACGCAGGTGCTCGCCGAGCTCGTCCTGCTCGTCGAAACCGTCCCCGCAGAACCAGCACTTGAGGGGTTTGGTCCCAGAGTGGGTCCGGTGGTGGGTCTTCCAGTCCCTCTTCAGAGCGAAGGTCTCGTGGCAGTAGGAGCACCGGTAGGGCGCCTCGCGCTCGTGGATCTGCTGGTGGATGACGAGGCTCATCAGCGTGGGGAAGGTCTTCCTGCAGGACCAGCACTCATTGGGGTTCAGGCCACGGTGGATCCTCAGGTGAGCTTGCAGGTGAGACGTCTTGTAGAAACCTCTGGGGCACTGGGGGCAGTAAACCATCTTCCTGCCCCTGATGGACGAGCCTGCTCTGCTGCGCTCACACAGCTGAGGGTGGTCATCTGCACCAGAGAGAGAGAGTTCACATGAGGGCGGAGCCACGTGGATCCAACCACCTGCTAATCACTGAGCCCCACCAGAGGCGGGGCTTAGAGAGGGAGGAGGGTCTAACTCGGAAAGGGGCGGGGCACAGAGAAGCTCAGAGAATGACAGAGGTTTAGCTCAGAGAGAGAAAAGAGAGAGAGAAGAGAGGGAAGAGAGAGAGAAGAGAGAGAGAGAGAATGGAGAGAGAACAGAGAGAGAGAAAAAGAGAGAGATGAGAGAGAGAGAGAGAATGGAGAGAGAACAGAGAGAGAAAAAGAGAGAGATGAGAGAGAGATGAGAGAGGGAAGAGAGAGAGATGAGAGAGGGAAGGGTAAGAGAATGGAGAGAGTGAGAGAAGAAAAGATGGAGTCAACATATGGAGCAAACATCTGGATTGGTTCTGCGTCACATGATCATGACGACTCCATGATGGATCCGGTTCCTCTTTCATCTGAAATGTTCTTCTAAAAAACAAAACAAATGTGACTGTTCATTATTTTCATGCACCAAGTCTGAGAATCCGAAGAATTAACAGGAGGTTACCTAGAAACAGGAAGTCCCGCCCCTCCAACAACATCCTGCAGTCAGTCAGTTTGACAAACAGAACCCTCTGGATGGGAAACGATCCAATCTCCACTTCTTCATCCGGCTCCGTTTTAATCCCAATATTTCCAAACTCCTCTGGGACCTGCAAGAAAAAGGATCAGATCTGGTTTATACCTGATCAGATCTGAATGAATCTCCATCAGTTGTGTATCTGTATGAATCAAGTGCCATTTTAATCTCCATCAAGTCTAATTGATTGTGAATCACTTCTGATTTAAACTGGATCAGATTTTTGGGATCTGGATTGATCTGGATCACTTTGAGTCTGATATGAATGGATCTGGATCACTTTGAGTCTGATATGAATGGATCTGGATCACTGAGTCTGATATGAATGGATCTGGATCACTGAGTCTGACATGAATGGATCTGGATCACTAAGTCTGACATGAATGGATCTGGATCACTGAGTCTGA
>JAFBJT010105599.1:8764-27681 GCA_016785325.1 Chascanopsetta lugubris
ACCCCCCCCCCCCGGCGGGGGGGGAGGTGGGGCCGCCCCCTTTTTCCCCCCTGGTTGTGTTGGGGGGGGTGGGTGTGGGTGGGGTTGTGGGGGGGGGGGGGTGGGGGGGGGAGACAGCTCTAATGGGCGGACGTATGAACTTTGCTGTCATTGAGTTAATTCGGGTCTCGCCCTCAAAGTAAACCTTATATGATGCGGTCGGACATTAGCATAAATCACCGCCACCTCTCTCCAGCAGGGCGTGACCTCTGACCTCTGACCTCTGACCTCTGACCTCTGACCTCTGCGTGATGCTCCACACGAACATACATGTTCAACTGTCGACCTCAGCATCATCACAGCAGCGATGATCAACTTCGGACCCCACCAGCAATGATCCCACCCTCACTGTAACAGTGTTAGAGCAGGAGAGCAGAGGAGGGGCCTGTCTGTCTGCCTGTCTAACTGTCTGTCTTCCTGTCCATCTATCTGTCTGTCTGTCCAGAGAGAGACATTGACCCATGGGTTTCTGCAGAGAGCCTGTGAGGCTCATTGTGGGCGGGGTCACTGTCTCGCCAATACCCGACTCCTCCTACTTCCTGGTTCATCCAGAAATGGTCGATGTGTGGAGCTCACGTCCGCGCGTCCGAGTCCCACTCCTGACGGAGATGTTGAGGGTGAGGGTCTGAGGGGGCGGCCATGTTTGCTGACGCTGTAAAAAGCAGTGTTTTCCTCCCGAGGAGGGATTTCTCTCTCCATTACACCCGATGATTTATTCAGACTCTCGCTCTCGCGCTCCCGTGTTCTTGGCGCCGGCTGGATGTCGGGAACGTGAAGCGCCGCTCGTTGTCACGGTCGCTCAGGTCAGCGCTTCGTCTGCTGCCGCGCTGAAGGAGCCGTCATCACAAACCGAGGCCCGTTTCCAGCGCGGACCTATTTTTTTGCGCGTTGTCTCGTAGGGAGCCGGCTCCGCCCGGGATCGACCGGTACGCCAGCGAACGGCAGGCGAGTTTCACTCGCCCCGAGAAATTACATCATTCCATCCTTCCCCACGTGAGGATAATTAGGCGTTGATGAACATGAAAGTCAGCACACAAAAAAAGTGCCTTTGAAGTTCAGACACTCGTCTGCGAGGCGGATCTGAGAGGACGGTCGATGCTGCTCTGGAGCTGCACAGCCGATCGGGCTGATATCGAGCAGCAGCTCAACTGCTGATCAATAACCTTATTATTCGAGAGTCAGATCTTATATAAGCTGTCGTGTCCTTTGATCCCGCTCATGGTATAATAACTGGTTCCTGTTGGACTGACCTGGGATCAGGTGAACCCACTGTAAAAGGTGATGTCCAGGAAGTGCAGGAAAACAAAAACAGTGGCAATCAGCCTTTAAATGTTTTCGACACCTCAGCCAAGAAACTCTCCTCGTGAAGGACGATCGATCCAATTGATTGAGTGAAAATGTTACACTTGATCTTAAAGTGTAAAATGAGAACATTTCAAGCTATGCTAACATGCTAGCTCCCCGAAGATGACTGTGTGTTGTTGCGTCCGCAGACTGGTTTTAAAGACGTTACCCGTCGGTTTTTGCTTGGGAGGCTCGTTGTGGGTGGTTCACTCTTAACTCCTCCCACTTCCTGGTTCATCCAAAAAGAGGCCGAGCACAAGTTGAGCAGGGGAGGGCCCTCGGTGCTGACTCAGCATCCACAGAGGGTCAGCAGCTCAGGTGTCATTCAAGAGGCCACGCCCCTTTATTACGCACAACCTCACACCTCAAAGCCCCCACTCCCACTCAGGACTGTGAGGAGGACGGCTGTTTGGAAGTCAGGGAGGGAGGGAGGGAGGGAGGGAGGCAGAGAGGGAGGGAGGGAGGGAGGGAGGGAGGGAGGCGGGGCTTCACTCCTGCTGGTCGATGGCCTGCGCTCACGCATTTTAAACAAGTGTGGGAAAGTGATCTCATCACGTTTCACCTCAGGGAAACCAAAGCTCGTAACTATCCATCCACCCCTCCATCCCTCCATCCATCCCTCCATCCATCAACCCCTCCATCCATCCATCCATCCATCCATCCACCCCTCCATCTATCAACCCCTCCATCCCTCCATCCATCCATCCATCCACCCCTCCATCTATCAACCCCTCCATCCCTCCACCCACCCCTCCATCTATCAACCCCTCCATCCATCCACCCACCCCTCCCCCCCCCCCTCACCCCCTGCAGTGACACTGGCCCTGACACCCGCACCCCCATGGTCCTGTGCGAACTGGTAGAAATGCTGCGCTAACATTCTTTTCGAACTATAAATCCCATGATGCACTTCGCGTCGTGACGGCATCAACCACCGACTCAGCTCGTGATACAGCTGCCGGGAGAAGTTTGAAAACAGACGCCGAAACTTTTCTTTTCCCTCAACGTTTAACGTCAGTTCGGCTCTTTCCGGCGAAACGGAGCCGAGTCCCCCCGAAACACAAGCGGAAACTAGCGGAGTCCCGGGTCCAGAGGACGTAAACGAGCAGGTGAGTGTCGGTGAACGGCGAGAGGAGCCGTTAGCTGTGGGGTGAACGCTGACATGAGGCGGCGTGTGTCAACAGGCTGCTGCCTCAGCTCAGTTCTCTATCTCCGGTCACTGCTGCTCCTCTACGCCCGACACCGAGAGCCGAGCGAAAGCGGCGGCGACGACGGTCCGGGGATTAAAAAACACCGTGTGTGGAGTTAGCTAGTGTTTGCTATGTGTCACCTTCCTGTCAAGTTAGCTTTACTTACACACGCGTGCGCGCGCGCGTTCACGCTCACAAGCGCACACAAACAGAATCAGTACAGCTCAAATTTACGTCAAAAACATATTTTACATGTGGAATAGTATTGAAATAATTGTTTGTACAAATTGTACAAATGCAGTACACGTGTCAAAGTTTCATGGGTACAAGTATTTAAAATTAGAAGTATTCAACGTTTATCTGTATATTTGTTGTCGAAATATTTCAGGATTTGTGATATAACGCTTTACCACTTGAGGTATTTGTAAATAAATATATGCAATCATAATATATGAAATGCATTTACATTGAAAATAGGTCATTTGTATTTTTGAGCTGTATGTAATCATATGTATGTATGATAAATACATTTGTCACCTAGGTATTACTCTTTTGTATGTAAGTCCACAGGGCGCCTCAGAGTACATCATAGACAACATACCATAATGAGATCATAGCACCTCTGCCCCTTAGACCAAAGGTGTAGGTTAACAATACACTACACATAGACAGTGTTCTATAGGAATTCTCTGCCTGGATTGCCCTCACGAAGAAACGCCCAAGATACACTCTTCACGTAACGAAGAATTGTATCTACTTCACCTTCTCTAACCTCCAATCTCTAATAAATCCCTTCTGGAATCACTTCTCTGACTGGAGTTGGGGTTCATAGCTGGTGACTCAGACCATCCTCTTGAGGAATCCTCCCTCACATTTTGGTCCTTCGAGTTGGATTGAGTCACTGCTATGCAACCTGCATCAGGAGAAGAGCCGCATCCTGAGAAACTTCAACAACATACCCTTACCCCTACTCAACCAGATGCATGCAAGGGAATTCCCCCAGTCCCTCGGAGTCCACCCACAGCACCACAGGACGGCAACGATGACGCCCAGTCGGAGACACCTTCCATGATGAGTGCACAGAACTGGACTGTCTGGCGGGAACCTTCACAGGCATCCTCTTCCACCCCTTCAAGGACAACATCGCCGATTTCTCGCGGATAGGGGGCGGCTATGTACGAAGGTCCACAGGGCGCCTCAGAGCACATCATGGGCAACTTATCATAGGCATCATACTATATAACAAGTTCATAGCACCGCTGCCCCTTTTTAAAAAATTTTAGATATGTTTAACTATATATTATATCTCTACTCTCTGTCTCTCAGGCAGCGATGTCCTCTGCAGAAGAGGAACTTTCATCCGTGCCGTCAGCCATCTTGCCGCCCAGCTTCTCCTCGATGGTGTCCGCTGCCGCCATGGGCGCAGAGGCTAACGAAGAGCTGTCCAAGTTGTTAGAGGAGTGGGAGGAGTCACAGCAAGGAACCACAGAGCAGCTGGTGTCAATCCTCACCAAGTCAGCACCAATCTGCGTTTATATTATAGAAAAAAATATGTAATATAAATGTTACATTGTCATGTTGTCTTCTATTATATTATTCTGTGGCGTGGGGTATTTTTACTAGCCGTTTTTGGGGTATTAGTGTTGGGGCCAGTGACACTGCAACAGGTCCCAAGTGGGATTTGAACCAGTGACCTTTGCTTCCAAAGGCAACTGCTCAAACCACTGAACCACTGCCACCCTTGTATTGTTATACCCTTGTACCCTATACGTTGCGTTGTCTTGTATTATATTATCTCTGTTTTCCTGCAGAATCTCTGAGCTGATCGAACGGGAGACGGGTGAATATCACAAAGCTGATCCGGATCCGTTTGATGACCGACACCCAGGTCAGAATCCAGTGCCGCTTTTTGTTTTCACATATTGAGTCATCATCATCATTATCATCATCTAACCGGATATTGTGTGATGTCACAGGTCGGGTGGATCCTGAAGGGACTCTGGGCCGACTCTTGAAGATGCTCTTCATGAACATGAACTTCACTAATGCAGTGAGATGTGTGTGTGCGTGCGTGCATGCGTATGTGTATACGTGCGTCCAGATCTGAAAATGTTGCTCTTGTGTTTCCAGTTGATTGACACCTACATCATGTCGAGCAGAGACCTGAGTCTCAAAACCGCCACCTGTCGTCTGCTGCTCAACATCATGCCAGGTCTGGAGACCGCCTTCGTCTTCCAGGAGAAGGTAAGGGGGCGGGGCCTGAATATAAAGATGGATGTAGCGTCCGTCATGGCACCCATAGGTTTCTGTAAAGTTTATGAAGGGAGTGGGCAGTTCACTCGTCAGCCAACACCTGCTGATTCATCCAAAAATGTGCAAAGAGGCGGAGCAGAGATTGAGCTGGGGGCAGGCCCATGGTGTCACAGATTCAGAAGAAGGTCGGCCCAGGTGTCACCAGGATAGAATAAAGAAAGCCCCGTCCCTGTACAGTTGTCATGGTAACACATTGGACTGATTGAGACCAAAAGTGTAGTTTGTACCAGACTTTAAACATGTTTCATTCGCTTCTAATGTTGGTAATTTCAACGTGGGAGTCTCTGGGGATTAAGCCTCTAGTTCACCCGGTGAACTGCATGTTTGTCCTGTTTGTCCACTTCTGTATTGGACTCATCCACTTCTTATTGCACCTTTTTTTTTAAATAGCTGTGAGTCAGTCACTGAAAATATGTGTGTGTGTGTGTCAGGAGGGGCTGGTGGAGATGTTGTTCAGTTTCGCCCGTGAGGCAGAGCGACCGCTGAGCGTCTTCGCCACAGGTCTTTTGGCCAGAGCCATGAGCAACCAGGAGGTGGCAGCGAGCTACAGACCCGCCAACACACAACTGGTAAGTGTTGCACATCCAACACCGAGACCGCTGAACTTCCTTTGACCTGTCAATCATTGTGACAATGAGAAAGTAAAACTCCTGACTCCTCCATCTTATTCCTGTACTACAGGTTCCCATCATGATCGAGCGTCTCCATAAGCTTCAAAGGAAAGAGGCTGAGCATAGCCAGCAGCAGCCTCTACCTCCGGACTCTCAGGTTAAAGCCTCAAGAACCTCAGATGTCTCCGTGGAGACAAACAGGGAAGAAGCCAGCGAGGACAACAACAGACAGGACGGACACAGCAGCAGGGAGCCGCTTGGGTCAGGCCAGAAAAACGTCGGAAGTAGCATCAGCAACGGCTCCAGCTCTGCCCCTCTGCCCCCTGACTACGTTCATCAAGCGAGACCTGACTCCGCCTCCAGGAAGAGAGAGGACAAAGGAGGAGGCAGAACACGGGTGGTGAAGGAGAACGGGAGGAAGGCTAAGCAGAAGCTCAACTTCACCTCATCCTCCAGGGCTACAGAGGAAGAGGAGGCGGGGCCAACTAGTGAGCAGCCAATCGGCAGCTCCTGGTCGGAGATGAGCTCCATCGTGATTGGTTCAGACTGCTGCCTGTCGCCACTGAGCCCGGCCATGGAGGAGAGGCTCATCCTGCAGTATCTGCAGCCGCTCGGAGAATATCAGGAGGTGAGGTACCAAGACCAACACAGGCTTCGACCAATCACAGGCCTGGACACATCCCCAACACTAACGTTTCTGGTCTCTTCCAGTTGCTCGCTGTTTTCATGCAGAAGGACACGCGCTCGCTGCTGATGAACTACATGGACGTGAAACAGACTCAGAATGTCCAGCTCACGTATGATGCCCTGCTGGTGAGACACTGCATTACACCTCCACGTCATTGGAGCAAACAAAATTCGGACATCTGCTGAAATCAACATTTTTAAACTATCAAATGTCGAGTGTGTGATATTTTGGTCATTTTTTCACCTCTAAAACATTACAAAACAAATACATACTGACATTTTCATGAATTTGTAATCACCTAAATGTTTTATTTTTTATCTATTTCCCTTAAATGCAGCCATTAATGTATATATAAATATATGAGGAGGGGGTCCTCTTTACGGGGGCCGCCATGTTTTTAAAGTAGTAAAAGTGGACGTATTTAACATCCTTTTGAGGTTTAGTGACAACTGAAGTCTATCATTGGTTCTCCATGCTCAGAAGGGTGAGGGTGAGGTGATGGATACAACATGCAACTTCACTGCTAGATGTCCCCAAATCTTACACATTGCACCTTTGATTTACCCTTGTGTGCGTGTGTGTGTCTGTGTGGTCTTTCGTCAGTATCTGGCATCACTACTGCTCCACAAAAAGTTCGCCTCCGAGTTCATCGCTCACGGTGGAGTCCAGAAGCTCCTGGAGGTCCCCCGCCCATCCATGGCAGCGACGGGAGTGTCCCTCTGTCTGTACTATCTGGCGTACAACCAGGACACCATGGAGAGGGTAGCATCACACTAATAACGATACTGATACTGGGGTGTCCAAACTATGGCCCGAGGGCCAACTGCCGCCCGCCAACCATTTGTAATTGGCTCGTACTTGTGTTTGTAGGTGTGTATGCTTCCAGACAACTTGCTCTCCGACATGGTGTCCTACGCCCTGTGGCTTCTGGAGTCATCACACGCCTCAGGCGTGTGTCACGCCACCATGTTCTTCTCCATCTCCTTCTCCTTCAGAGCCGTGCTGCAGCTCTTTGACCAGCAGGATGGTCTGCGCAGGCTGGTCAACCTGGTCAGTGCTGCTCTTCTGTTCACTGAGGGACAGGCTTATCTTATCTCATCTCATGTCAAATCACCTTATCTTATTTTATATCTCATTTAATAACATCCCACCTTATCTCATCATCTTAGAACATCTCAACTCATCCTATCTCAACTTATCTCAACTCGTCTCATCTTATTTTGTATCATTTCACCCATGAACGAAAGTCCACACAGTGCCTTAGTCTTCTATTGGAATTCTCCGCCTCCATTACCCTCATGAAGAAACCCTTGAGAAACACTCCTGACGTAACGTACAATCCTATCCACTTCACCTTCTCTACCTCTTGTTCCAATCTCTAATAAATTCCTTCTGGAATCAATTCTCTGACCGGAGTTGTGGTTCATAGCTGGTGACTCAGACTATCCTTTCCACGAGGAATCTTTTCTCACATTTTGGTCATTTGAGCCGGATGTGATGCAACCAGCATCAGGAGAAGAGCCGCATCCTGAGACTTCAACGACATACCCTTACCCATACTCAACCAGATGCATGCGAGAGAATTCCCCCACTCCCTCAGAGTCCACCCACAGCACCACAGGATGGCAATGACGATGCCCAGCTGGAGACACCTTCCATGAGGAGTGCACACAACTGGACCGTCTGGCGGGAACCTTCACTGGCATCCCCCTCCACCCCCTCATGGACAATGTTACAGATATCTCGATCGACGCGGATCTCGATGAGTCGTCCACACACACTCACCTCTGCTCAGAATGCATCACTAGAAGAGAGGCTTGGGCAATTGGAGCCGGCAGAGCTTCAGAGACAAGATGAGGAAGAACGTCATGCTGATGAAGAGTGAGCGTGCCACAGAGCCATAGCTAAGCAAGCTCAGCATCAGCAGGAGTAAGCCCTTATAGCTCAGAGAGCTCAGCAAGAGGAAGCCCTTAGAGTTCAAGAGGAAGCCAACAGAGCTCAGGAGACCATCGCGAGGCAAATGGAGTATAAGCGCTGCATCAGGAAGGTCGAGATGAAGCTATCTGCATAAGGATTTGCTAACTCTTTCAACCAAAATGGAGACACGACTTTAGCGCCAATGCCACTCTGCTCAAGTCCCATACCATCAAGGCCAGCAACTCCAATCTACCACTTGCCCCTCGCGCCCATTGCCCACCCAATTCTGGGCACAGTTAACCCTGCAGCTCCAGTACCAGCCCAAGCATACAGGCCGTAAGCACCCAAGATGCCAGAGGCCATATATCACTCATCAAGCATGCCTGCCCCAATTGGGATGGACAATCAGGCAATCACGTACATGTACATACCTTCACCAATAGTCGTGCAAGCACCAGCAAACCAAACTTGTACCACAGACTGGACTACATTGCCCACTCCCTCGCTTTGAAGACAGATCCTGGTCCAAGAATGAAGAAGCACCTTGACAAGCATCTGGAGAAATTCCCCAACTCGAGCGAAGTTGAGAAGTACCAAACCCTCTTAGACTTAGTCAGGTGGGAAGAAACTCTTAAAATTGTGAATATGTACTACAATATCGGAACCCCCTTCACGATTGCGAAAGTACTGTAGGAACAGCATTGCGCCCCCAACGAAATGCTTGCACTTGAGGTAAACAAAATCTCCAAACGCCCAAATATTAGACCAGGAGACGCTAAAGCAATCAGTGAACTCCGCCTGCATGCCGATCTCCTCGTGGGAACGCTCCAAGGAACACCATGTGAATGGTAATTCAACAACAGCACATATGTACATAGCATCCTTGCAAAACTACCACTGGAGATACGACAAAACTTCAAGTCCCACCACACAGAGGAAGACGAGAATACCTCAGCAGATACAAAATACACCCTACCCCACCTCTCTAAGTGGCTTTACCTTGCCACCAACGAAATAGCTCGCATGACAGCAGAAGAGACTCTTATTGCTGAACTACAAACCCCAGGACGAAGAGACGATAGAGCTACCAACCAATCACAAACCACAGGACGAAGAGAATACAGAGTGACTAGCCAGCACACTGTCGCTGCCCCCCACATCCCCCCCAATGAGCAACCCCAATATTCCTGCCCCCTGCCAGCTCGCCCAAAGCCTAACAATCCGGTCACAGGCGCCCACCACACCCCAATTCCAGAGCAAAGCCCATGTGCGTGCTACCCAGACTGCAACCTCAAACGAGGCTGCAAGACGTGCAATGAGCACAAGGTGCAATGAGCACAAGGTGCGTTCAAGTTGTTGTACACAAATGTTGGAATTTCCAAACTCTTGAGTTCCTCAGAGAGGAAGTGACGTACCTTCGAGGGGAACCGATAGTGTTTCTGGGTATGGATTGACTGAAGAAACAAAATGAAGAATCGGAAAACGATTACAGCATTTTTTCTGAAAACAAACGATGCAAGTAGTCTATTCTACGCCTGTTGCCATTGCTGTGAGGTCCATGGCAGGGTAGGCAGGATCAGCCAGAGCTTAAAGTCTGTGTTAAGTGCAAATAAATACGTGTCCTGAGTTTGACAGACACCACAGAAAAGCCTGGCAAATTTGAATGATTAAAAAAATTGCCGAATATATTAAATTAGCCCCCAAAGTTCAAGCCCTTCTGTCAGCCCTTAAACGCTGCCAAATGCGCCAGTTTGGAGCCTGGGTGGTGCATTCACGGACATTGCGGTGAAAACAGTGAAGTAAAGAAAGTGACTCTGAATCATATTATTCGCCTGGGCAAAATCTAGATGGCATTAGTAGTGATATTCCTTATGTCGTTAAAACAGCACATTGTATGTTTTTATTTTTTATTTATAAAGGAACATTTTGTAATTATTTTGTTTCTTTTTTTTTGTCTTATTTTTTTCTTACTAGCTTAGTGCTAGTTACAGCCCAAATTACAAAAAAAATAACTCCTTGAGTTGAAATAATTTGCTGACAGCTTAGTCCCCCCAGCTCAAAAATCCCATCTGCGCCCCTGAGTAAAGGTACCACTCCACAACAAAGACCGGACAATAGAAACCTACGCGCTGCAAGACAGCTGCACACAAACCCACATACTACCTGAAGCGGTGCAACAGCTCCGTCTTAAAGGACGACCAGAAGTGGTTCACCTGCAAACGTTACATGACGAGTTAAATCCAATCCACGGCACTTTTGTAGACCTTTACATATCCCCGATCGACCACCTGCGAATGAAGTTCAATATTCAGGAAGTATTCGCAGGCAACGGTGTCAGCCTGGGTGAGTTCACATTCCCAATCGCTGCAATACAAAAACGCTACAACCACTTTCAAGGCCTACCACCAACAGATAAGGCCCGACCAATGATACCCTTACACACCCACCAGTCCCACCTGATCGCACATCAAGCCGTGTATAATGGCCCCCTGGACACTCCTACGTGCATCCAGACAGTCTTAGGATGGTGCCTAACCGGAGATGCCGTTGACACCACGAAGACCGCAGAGACAATCCTAGAGAGCAATAGAGAAGTCAAATGCTTCAAGACAGCCCTCGAGATCCTAGCGCGCGAGACCCTCTAGCACGCGGAACGCCTCTGGCAGATAGACACCCCAACCCACTACAGCGAGAAAGCTGTCACATGCTCCAAACAAGACCTACATTACTTTGACCTCCTTCCGAAAGGGTAGATCAGAGTCTAGTTTGATGGAGCATAGCGACACGCCACCCTCCTGCTGTGGAAAACACCCACGGTGACTTTGTTTGCCCCCCCAGGAAGCTGCACTGCCCAACCTATGCAGCATAGAGAGAAGACTCTTCAAAGACTCCCATTCAGGCAGACACGTACCGCAAGGAGATCCACAAGCTGGAGGAAGCAGGCTACGTTGCCAAAATCTCTCCGCAGGAGGCCAAACAATCAAAGGTATCTTGGCACATACCACACCACATGGTGCATCACAACAGGAAGTTCAACTGCTTTTTCAAAATACAACGGTCAATCCCTCAATCATCAGCTGCTGCCAGGACCAACCCTAGGACCAACCCTTTGACCTCAGACAATGGGCCAGCAACAAACCTGAAGTCATCAACCACCTCTCCTCAGAAGCTAGATCTGCTAGTAGCGAGCTGTGGCTCACTCAAGCGAGCACAGACCTTCAAGAACCAACACTTGGCCTTAGATGGAATTGCCTCAGGGACAAGCTCGGCAACAAATCAGACCAAACCACCCCCCAAACCCCAATCAGGCCATAATGCAACACGTCTATGAGATCCTAGCCTGCCAGTATGACCCTTTAGGACTCATCACACCATTCACAACGATAGGCAAGGTCATCATACCGGATCTATAGAAAGAGAAGCTGGGATGGGACGAACCCATTCAACCACAGACTCTTGTCGACAGGTGGACGGCATGGGAAAAGGAACTCCCACACACCTAACACACCTCGATATCCCTAGGACCTATGCACCAACAGCGATCATAACTGCCACCACAGAACTACAAATATTCTGTGATGCCTCCAAACGAGCCTATACGTTGGTAACCTACATGCGATCCATTGACTCATACCACCAGATTCACATAGCATTCCCACTCGCTAAATCACGAGTAGCACCCAGAAAGCAACTCTCCATGCCACGCCTAGAGTTCTGTGCCACCCTCACTAGTGCAGAACTAGCTCGAACTCTTGTTACAGAACTCGACAACTGCACCTTACCAACTACCATCTGGACGGATTCTACCACAATTTTGTTCAGGATCAGATCTGAATCCTGCCGTTACAAAGTCTTCGTTGGAACCTGCATCACTGAGATACAAAACTTAATAGACATCAAGAACTGGCACTACGTAGATACTGCCAATAACCCCGCAGACGATATTACTAGAGGACTCCTCTTATCGAACCTCAAATAGAATCGTTAATGGCTAGAAGGACTGGAATTTCTTTCCCTCTCACTGGACCAATGGCTTGCCAGACCAGGACCATCCAGAGTCAGAATCCAGAGCCAGATGATGCCAAAACGAAGAAGTTACCCGTCACCTAATGTAGACTTCTATCGACAGACACCTCGAGCTTTACCAGAAGACAGTGGTCCACAGCTTGCACGGAAAGGCTGAAGAAACCAAGCCCTCCAATGAAGCAGAAGACTACATAAATTCGGAGAAGCTCATCTTCAGACTGGCCCAAATTGACCGTTTTCCAGAGGAGTATCGAGCCCTCAAAGGCAGAAGCCCCCTACCTTCAGGTAGCCACCTCGAAACCCTTGCCCCAGAATATGACATCAACACAGGTCTTGTCAGAGTGGACGGAGTCTCAGGAATCAAGAACCTTGATGCTGACACAATACACCCCATCCTAGACCCCCAACACCCAACCACGAAACTACGAATCAAGGACACCGACCAAGCCCTCCTTCACCCAGGACCCAAACAAGTACAAGCCAAAACTCCTAGATAATGGCACTAACTTTGTCGGTGCACACCGTGAGCTCAGAGAGAGCTTCCAAGCGATCCTAAAGGAGCGGTTGGTAGAGCAGATGATTGCCTTCTGCTTCAACACACCCAACGCACCACACTTCAGATGGACCTGGGAAAGAGAGGTGAAGTCAGTAAAAGCCACACTCAGAGTGATACTTCAAGAGCAGATAGTACCAGAACCTGTACTACAGATGATGCTTATTGAAGAGGAAGGGATCATGAATGCAAAGCCCCTAGACTATATCGGCTGATCCCCTGCATCCTACTAATGGAACGGTGAGGCGCCTCGCTCTCCCGAGTGATGTATGGCGCTAACGGACTACTAGGAAGACTTCTGGAATTCCTTTATCCATCACTACCTGCCAACCCTACACGAAAGGTCAAAATGGAAGAAGAACTGGGGTGCCCTAAATGAAGATCATGTCGTCCTTGTCGTACACCCAGGACTCCTGCATGCCCACTGGCCCATTACAACCCAAATACCTTAGACCTGATGGACACGTTAGATCAGCGACCATCCAGGTCAAGAACAAAACCTACTACCGACTCATTGCTCGACTGATCCCGTTGCCACGCTTCATCAATGAAGATGACTGAGATCAAGGCATCTAGTAAACTTGCTCCCTAAGACTCATGTCTAGAGACATGTAGGGTTAGGGCTAGGGTCCACAGGGTGACTCAGAGCACATCATAGGCAACTTATCATGGGCAAAATACCATACCATTAGACCAAAGGCATAGAAGTTAAGGTTAGCTATTGCTAACCTTAACTTCTATGCCTTTGGTCAACACACAGGAATTCTCCGCCTGGATTACCTTCATGAAGAAACCTATTAGAAACACTAACCCTAACCCTCTTGTTCCAATCTCTAATAAATCCCTTCTGGAATCAATTCTCTGGAGTTGGTGTCTCAGACTATCCTCTTCACAAGGAATCCTTCCTCACACCACCTTATTTCATCTCTCCTTGTCTCATCTTACCTCATCTTATCTCACCATATCTCATCTCATTACATGTTGCGTTACAACTGTTATAAAACTATGAATAGAATAATCTTACTATGTTGATGATTTTCCTTCTCTGCCTGCAGATCAGCACTTTGAAGATTCTGAACACAGACGCACAAGTGTCCATGATGAGTGATGACCAGGTGTTCTCCAGCCGACAGACGGCCAAACACACCTGTATGGCCATGCGCAGGTACAGTAATATTATCATTATTGTAGTTATTTTCTCATCGCTGGTTATCACAGTTTAGAGCTTTGCTCAGGTATTTCGAGGCTCACCTGGCATTGAGGGCACAGCAGTTGAAACAGTCTCTGCACTCGTCGGACAAAGGTGCTGTCATTCCTCAGCAGCAGTTCTACAAGGTGAGACCAGGACTGATCTCATCTCGTCATATTTCATTATAGTCCCGCCCACATACTAGTTCTCTACGTGTGTGTGCAGGCGTACACGTACACCAGAGAGCAGGTGATTGAAATGATGGAGTTCCTCATCGAGTGTGGACCTCTGCAGACGCCCTGGGAGCCCGTGGAGGTGTTCTACAAGTTGTTGTGTGTCCCTTTGATGCTGCAGCTCATCTCCACTGCCTGCGACTGGAGGACCTACTATGGCAGGTAAGAACAACCCCCTCCTCCTCGCCGCCGCCTTCATCTTCTTCTCCACGTCTTCATTCACAGCTTCTTCTCTTTGTCCATCCAGAAGTGACACTGTGCGCTACGCCCTGGACATCCTGGCCATCCTGACCGTGGTCCCTAAGGTGCAGCTGGTTCTGGCAGACACCGTGGAGGTGCTGGACGAGAACAGGTCGCCCGTCTCCACCGTGGGTCCGTACACGTCTGTTTTGCTCTTGGTTCTGAAACCGTGGCAGCGTTTTGGTTCATGATGTTTCTGTGCTGCAGGTATGAGCATCATCCTGGGCGTGGCCGAGGGGGAGGTGTTTGTCAACGATGCAGAGATTCAGAAATCTGCACTTCAGGTCAGAGGACAGTTTTAAATGGTCAATGGACTGGATGTGAGGGTGTGACAGAAGGGGGTACTCTTCCTCTCTTTCATGCTACCCGAACTCCATACACCAGGGGCGGGTTCTCCTTACCTCATCTCATTTCACCTTATCTTATTTCATCTTATCTCTTCTCACCTTATATCATCCCACCTTCTCATCTCATCTCACCTTATCTTATTTTATATTGTCTTATCCCATCTTATCTCATTTCACCTTCTTTCGCCTCATCTCACCTTTTCAGAAATCTGCGCTGCACGTCAGAGGGCGGCTTTAAAGGGTCATTATGGGATGTGAGGGTATGACAGAAGGGGGCGCTCTTCTCTTTCATGCTGCCTGAACTCCATATGCACCTTTCTATTTTCAGGTAATCATAAACTGTGTGTGCGCTCCAGACCAGAGCCTCAACACTGGGGGTGGGTTCTCCGCGGCTCCCCTCAGGCCGTCCCTCCACCCCCAGCAGCCCCCTGCCTCCCATAACAGGGTGCTGGCCCACATGTGGCATGTGCTGCAGAACAACAACGGTATCAAGGTAGTATGATAATGAGATATTTCTTTTTGATATAGAACTTTGGTAGAAGCTATAATCTGGACCCTGTGGTTCTCCTCAGGTTCTTCTGTCTCTGCTGTCAGTCAAAGTCCCGATCACAGACGCAGACCTAATCCGCTCCCTGGCCTGTAAGGCTCTGGTGGGACTCTCCCGCTGCTCTGCCATCAGACAGATCATCAGCAAGCTGCCGCTCTTCACCAGTGGACACATTCAGCAGGTGAGCTTCATCAACGTGAAACAAATATATGATTGTGCTATTCAGCTTCATTTACTGATCATTTGATTTATTTGAATAGAAACTGTATTTTTATTTTCAATGGTTTCTAAATTTAAAATGTGTATGGACAGAAACAGACTATAATGTAATGATCTTGTATGTGACTCTTGTAATATTTTCAAGATTTTGAACTAAAATATTAGCTTTCACTGTCCAATATTTTTCTCATATCTAAAGGTGTGTAAGATTTCTTTCATTTTTGTCACTTCTAAAAATATTACAAAACAATTAGATCCCGACTTTTTCCTCAATTTATCATCACCTAAATGTTTTTTGTTTTTCCCATTACCCTAAAATGAGCCCATTAATGTATATTTACATGAGATGGGGGGTCCTCTCTACGGGAGCCGCCATGTTTTTATATTAGACCAGAGTGGACACATTGAACATCTATTGAGTTTAAAGTGACAACTGAAGTCTACCATAGGTTATCTTGCATGCTCAGAAGGGTGAGGGTAAGATGATGGATACAACATGCAACCTCACCTCTAGATATCACCAAATCTCACACACTGCACCTTTAACATCAACATGAAACAAATATGTGAATAATAAGATGAATAAAGAGGATAGACATGCTATTAAGCTTGATTTCATTTGATTTATTTGAACATAAACTTTTTTTTTTGTAAAAATGGATTAAAGGTACAGTGTGTGAGACTAAGTGAAAAGTTTTCATTTTATATGGACAGAAATTAATTTTAAGATGATGATGATGATAGATTTTGAACTATTTTTCTCATATTTTACGGAACAGTCTGTATGACTAGTGGTGAATATTGCTACTTCAAATATGAAGGAGAACCTATGTCAGCCTTCAATTCTCATTCAAACTCAACAGATGTTTAGTTTGTCCATTCTGGGCTACTGTAAATATATTGTGGTGCAACATGGCACCCTCTTGTGGAGAGGAGGACCTTTAATTAAAAAAAGAAAAAGAAAGAAGTTAACTTAAGACTGTCAGTAAAATCCTCAACAGCGTCTGACTGTGTTGTTGTCTCCTCTGTAGCTGATGAAAGAACCCGTGCTTCAGGACAAACGCAGCGAGCATGTGCGCTTCTGCCGCCACGCTGCCGAAATGGCGGAACGCGTCTCCGGAAAACCTCTGCTCATGGGCACCGATGTGTCGCTGGCTCGTCTGCAGAAAGCAAACGTGGTAGCCCAGTCTCGAATCACCTTCTCCGAGAAGGAGCTCCTGGTGCTGATCAGAAACCACCTAGTGGCCAAAGGGCTTCATGACACAGCGAACACACTGTTTAGGGAAGCTAGTTTAGGGTCATTCCTTGGGACTGCCCCCTCCTGCGTCACCCCACCCGCACTCTTTCTCAGGACTTGTCGGCTGGTGGGCGGGATCACGGCGCGAGCTGCCGGTCATGTCGGATCCTCCCCCGTGTCCTCAGCCTCCCTGGTCTCACCTCACCCATCATGCTCCTCCTCCTGTGCCGCCACCCACCCCACTCCCACACCTCCTCATCCTCCCGCGCAGGGCTCACACCTGCCGGGACGGATTCTGTTCGCGCGTGAACGACCAGCAGCGGCACCATGCAACTCAGGGAAGAAGCTTCGAGCGCTGAAGCAGAAGTCAGATCATGGTGCTTTTATACAGGTCAGTGATGGGTTTTCATCTGAAGTCATTAGTTATAATTAGTCTTTTTGTTAAATCTTAATCTTTATGTACAGAGTGCTTATGAGGCTTGTAGTGGGTGGTTAAATTGTACGCCATCTTGCAGATGGCTAGCTCCTCCCACTGCCTGGCTCATTCAAAACCGGGCAAAGAGGAGGAGCACTGGTAGAGTTGGGATGGGCCCATGGTGCTGGTGCAGCATTCAAAGAAAGTGTCAGGTTGGCTCAGGTGTCACTCAATTATGCACAATTTCACACCTAGATAGAATAGAAATAAGCCCTGTCCCGTACAGTTGTCACAGGAAAACATGTAGACAACAGCATAGTTAGTACCAGATAAAACATTTTTTATTTACCTCTGAAGTTGATCATTTTAACATGTGAGTCTATGGGGATTGACTCGCAGCCTCTAGTGGCCACCCTGTGAGCTGCAGTACATTGACGTCTTCTGTATAAGCGTCAATACTGTTATTCTTAAACACTCTAATGATGTTTCATATTATTTATAAATATTCTACTGTTTAAAAAAAATACCACATACAGCCCCTTTAAAGGTGAAGTGCGGGATTTTTAGTGCCATCTGGTGATGAAGCTTAAGTTCTACAAACAAATTTGCCAGCTCCTCCCCTTCTGAACGTAAAATGTCCTCCGCATCGTTTAGCAGGGCTCCGACAAGTGAGGAGGTATTTCAGAAAAGTCTATTCAAAGGTGTCATTACTCCCTGTAACACGAATGATATAAGTGTAATTGCGACTACACCGGAAAAGTATTGACGACGGTCTACTTGGGATTCCTGCTGGAATAACGTGACTTTAACACGTTTATTTACTTATCCTAGAAACACTCTGGTTAATATGTTGGGTTCATGACACAAGTAATAACACACATTTTTAAGCTCTCTAATTATTTTTTGTGATCACCTAAGTTTCACCACCAGATGGCACTAAAAATCCCACACTGCGCCTTTAATGATTTATTAAATTTCTCCCGTTCAGACTCCTGCCATGAAAAAACAGCTGGAGCGCCACCTCCCCTCTCCTCCGACCCTCGACAGCATCATCACAGAGTATCTGAGAGAGCAACACGCCCGCTGCCCCAACCCCGTCACCACCTGCCCTCCCTTCTCCCTCTTCACCCCGCACCGATGCCCCGAGCCCAAAGAGAGGCGCCAGGCGTCGCCCAACTTCACCGTGCGCTTGGGCAGCAGGACGCTTTATCCCAAGTATGGAGGTGTGGACCGGGGGTGTCTGGACCGACACCTGATATTCAGCAGGTATTCAACTACTCCTCCTCATTGTTTCTGCATTAATTTTAATATTTTGCATTAAATACTCTACAATTCTACAATTCACTTAGCAGACGTATATTTGTCCAAAGCGACGTACAACACAAGCAAAGATCTAGACAAGGGAAACAGAATAGGGTAGGTGATGCAGCCTGCTTTGAGTCCCATTGGACTCAGGTGCTGACTCAGCAATCTCATCATTAACATGCTATTGTCATCAACAACGTTACAATCATCAAGCTTAAGAGTGAAGAGCCAAGCTAAAATGCAGGAGTCAAGATCAAGTGCGGAGCTTTTTCTTGAAAGTTGAAAGGGATTCTGCAGAATGGATAGTTAGGTAGTGTGTTCCATCAAAGGAAGAGTCAAGCCAGTGACTCAGGGCCTCTTTGTGCTGGCATCACCAGGCGTCTTTCATTAGCAGATTGTAGTGAGGAAGAGGGAGTGCAGACTTGGACAGAGGGAGTGCAGGTAGGCCGGAGCCTTTTTTTCTTATTGTTCTGTAGACAAGCATCAATGATTTGAATGTGATGC
>JAFBJT010105604.1:11230-28205 GCA_016785325.1 Chascanopsetta lugubris
GCAGCTGTTTCGTAAACAGCGACTGTGGGTGGAGCTGAGACTCTCCAATCGGCTTACTTGACCATTTCACAATTTGGTGTAGGCAATTTTTGTTTTCAAGGCAAGACAGAAAGATAAAACTGATTCCATAGAAGCACGATAAAACAAGGTCAGCCTGGTTCTGTCTGTGTCCAAAGTGGACAGTTTCCTCGAGCAGAAGAAGCGCTGGCGTCCTTTTTTTGCGCACTGTTTCGCAATTTGCCCCGAAGTTCGGCTTGTCGTCGATGAAAGTTGCAAGATATTTATGTGTGTTAACACACTCCACTATCTGACCTTTTAAAATTGTCACCTCTTGATTGTATCACTTTACTAATTCCTACATGAATTGGGCTTCAAACCCATGATGCAAATGCAGTTTTCAAAGGTCTTGGCTTTCATTTGAGACCAATATTATTCATGTAGCCCAGGGGTGGGCAATTAATTCTAACAAGCGGCCACATGAGAAACTTTACTGTGTCGGGGGGGAGCAAACCAACGATAACTTGAACTTAATTCTGCTCAATTTTAATTTCTCCCATTGTAAAAAGCAGTCAATTATATATTTTCATTAGCTGCTACTGGTTATCAGAAGAATAAGGACATTCTGTAAATATTAATACAAATCTTTCAAATTGTGGTGTGGGTCAAATAGGAAAATACTAAACCATAAACACAAAAACAATCATTACATCAGTGTTTCATTTTAATTTTTAACGAGTTAATCTTCACAAACACTGAAAAGGTGTTTGGCAGCATGTTAAAGATCTGCAATTGACCAACTTTATACAAAAAGCAATACATGCTTTTATTTTCTGAAAAAATGTTCAGTTCATCTTGGGCTTGAACAAGTGCATTGAAACGTGACTGAATGCCTGTGGTGGATATGCAAAGGACTGGTGAGAGGTGATAGAGGATGATAGATAGATGATAGTCAGTGATCGAGGATCTGTATCTGAATGTCTGCTCATATACACTAGTAGATCAAAGGAGGACTAGAATCTTTTGAGCATGCCTCCTCAGGTGAAA
Organism: Chascanopsetta lugubris; assembly: GCA_016785325.1. Lineage (NCBI taxonomy): Eukaryota > Metazoa > Chordata > Actinopteri > Pleuronectiformes > Bothidae > Chascanopsetta > Chascanopsetta lugubris. The sequence goes on from JAFBJT010105604.1 coordinate 12,275, forward strand.
CTTGAAAAAAACAAAAAACGGCACGTTTTTCAAAATAAAAGCAACACACTTGTATAGCATGAATGGCATAAATATTTTTTTCATTTATGTTGCAGTGTTTCCACACTAGTTTTACAAGTTTTGGGGGAGGGGGGGAGGGGGGGGCAGATGGACACCGTCACAAATATGTAGACCAGAGGAATCATTTCTTTTAAAAACAACAGTCATCATCAGAACTGATTATGTTCCGACATGCGCTCTCAGTCCGCTGGTGGGACAGTGTTCAGTGTGTGTGTGTGTGTGTGTGTGTGTGTGTGTGTGCTCACACACACACTTTGGATCGCTCTGCTGTGAGCGAGACAGAGCGGAGGAGAGGAGACAGAACTGACACGGCGACGTAAATGAGATAAATAGCCGTTTTTGTCACGCGCCGCCGTGTTTGTTAGTGTTGTTCAGTTTTGTTTCGGTTACTCTATCCACGTCCCGTTTAATTAGTCCATGTGTTTAGTTAAGGTAGTTCGTGTCATGTCGTCTCATCTGTATCTATTGTTCCCCTCGTCCACTTCCTGTTTTACTTTGGTGAGAGCTTCCCGTCTTCCTGTCTTGTCTGCACTCTGTCTGCGTCTCCCCCTGATTCCCTCGTTAGCTGCACCTGGTGCCTTCTCGTTGATTACCCACACCTGATTATGATTCCCGCTCTCCCTATGTACTCTCCCCTCTCCCCTTGTCTGTTGTCAGTGCGTCGTTTGTGTCATGTCTACGTCTCACGTCTGGACCACTGCTAAATCTCTTGTCCAGTCACATGTCTCGTTTTGCCTCGTCAAGCCTTGCTTGTTTTGCCTGAGAGCCACGGAGCTCCTCTTGCTCTATTTTTCACGTTTATTCAGATCCAGCGTTAGGTCGTTAGCGAGCCACGGAGCTCCTGTTTTGTTTTTGCTTTTGCTTTGACCAAGAGAATGAAAGACTTTGAAAACATCCCATCTCCTCCGTCTCGTGCTCTTGGGTTCAGTCATTGTGCGTGAACGTTCCTAACAGTTTTGTAGTTTTTTAATAAAAGAACAAGTTAGAAGCCTGTTCTGTAGGAAAGGTAACCTTCAATGACGCCTGTGCGATACAGAAAATTAAATTAATTTGATCCTCCAAGGTGGGGGGGGTGGGGGGGGGGCAGTGCCGGTAGGGGAAACACTAATGTTCTGATTGACCTCATGCCCATGTGACGATATACTATATCCATGTTGGGTGGGTCATTTCAGATGAGCGACAGAAACCATAGAAAAGGTTGAAGTGAATGGACGGATGCATAACCATTGGTAAACAGCAGCGTCTCGGGACTCGAACCCCTCGGCAGATGCACACGTGAGCCTCAGTGGAGCGGCGGGGTGAAAACGCCCCGAGCAGGTGAATCCCCTCGGATGTGTGAATGCTCCTTTTCTTCCATTTCACTTAGTGCACTCAAAGAGAGCTGTCAAAGCAGGGGGATGAAGTGGGCTTACTCTTAAAAGCGCCCTCCCCTCCCCTCCCCTCCCCTCCAATGCTTACAGTGATAACTGAAGGTTAGCCGCTGAATGGAGCTGCCATGATAATTGACATTTAGTGATGAATGCCGCGCACAATGAATGCTAACGGGGGAACTAATTACTGCCTCTCCAAGTGTCAATAGCCTCATCTGCTCTCTTCTAAATGTCACTTTTACATTGAGATGCTGGAGGCGCCCGAGAGGCTGCCAACTTCTAATGGCCGCTCATCGACGGGACCGGAACACACACACGCGCTCTCAGGTAGAGGATGATGGACAATGTGACAGACCTCACGTCACCCCCCCCCCCCCCACCCCCCCGGCCACCATCCCTCATGTTGCTGCAGCCCTTTCATATTTCACACTCACATGGTCGTCATTTCATCTTGTTTATCATTAGAAAATCAGAATATTTACAACACAACCTTCATGTATTGGTTTCAAATGGCTTAAAATGTTAAAGGTACAGTGTGCATGACTTGTCAAAAGCTGGCCCCTCCTCCCCAACCCAAGGACCCAAGTGTGTTTTGAAATGTATTACTACATATACTACTGCAATTTTGCTGTGCAAAAAATGAAGAAAATAGTAAGAGTATAAGAAATAAAGCAATGAGTAAATACTGTACAAACAAAGAGCAGATATCAGCATACTTGTATAGACAGTAAGATGACTTTATAAATTCCTTTGGGACGTCCCCTCGGGGAAATCAAAACTCCATCACCCACAGCACTGGTAGACACAATTCTAAAAACAATAAGACTATAAAAAAATAACAGTAAAGAAAAAAATATAAATAGATTAAGCTAAATAAAAGAAAATGTTGTTTATAAAGTTGTTTATAGCACATGTATTTGTGAACTGTGGACTGTGGACAGTTGTTTGTTTTATGTTTGCTCCCTCCCCCTCCTCCCCCTCCTCCCCCTCCTCCCCTCCAGTGAGGAGTTGTACAGTTTGATGGCACAGGGGACGAAGGAGTCACTACTGCGAAACAACCACATTAAAGTGTAATAACTTTGTCAAAATAAACTCATTAAATTATATTAGGAATGTGCTGTACACAAAAATTGTCGTGTAGACTCAATTTGGTTCAGTTCTACTTATTCCATTTTTTTGCATTCAATATTAAATTCAATATTTAATAATCAAAAAATTTATTATCTGTTATTTTCCTCATATTTGATAAGTAATTATCTTTGATTTATATTTGTATACACGTATACATTTCTTATTTAGATGTATTCATACTGTAAAGCAGATTATTTGTCTTGTGGGCGGAGTCTGGCTTCAAAGGCCCATCTCTCCTGAACCTCAGTGTGTGTGTTGTTGTTGCTCTGTGGGCGTGTCCATGATCTGAGGCTGTCGCAGTAAAGGTTGTGTTCCTCATTACCAGAGGTCACCCCCACTCTGCTCTGTGATATTGGAGGTCAGGGCTGTTCACAGTGACTCTGTCAGTGACTCGCTATGTTGAGGCTCATTATGACACAAACATGTTAATCCTTACCTTGCTCGCTCGCTCGCCTGCTCTCTCTCTCTCTCTCGCTCTCTCTCTCTCAGAAGGAGCTTGGCTTTATATCCCGGCTGCTGTGAGTTGGTCGTGCCAAGGATTTGTTCCAGCTCAGTCACAGGAAAGTGGGAACGCTGCAAATAAAATTAGAGACATTAGACTCAAACTCAAGAAGAGATAATGTAGCATGGAGACAGGGGCGGGGCTAAATGAAGCTGTTTATGGAGTTTACTCCACTGGCTCTGCGCCGCCATGTCTTTATGGTGCATGTACAGTACGTCGGTCCGTCTGTCCGTCAGTGTGTCCGGCCCATCCCTGTCTGATATGTCACGTAAATACATTGAGCACAAATGTCCCCTTTTCGAGGATACGAGTCAAAGGTCAGAGTCATTATAATGCTACAAACACACTGCTGGGTATAAAGAAGTCATTCCAACAGGTGCACTGCTTACTAATTCAGTTTAATAGTGTTGAATCACAGTTTGAACAAACAGGTACTTCCCCTTAACATCAAACACTAACTGACATTAGCTGACTCAGCAACTTATCGTGTTATTAGCTGCTGTCATGGCTGTGTCATAGTGTTACGTTGAAGTGATGACACGGTGGTGTCAGGTGCTATTGAGGTTGAGATGCCCTGTGAGTTGAGAGGTAATAATAATAATAACAACAATAACAATAATAACAACAACAACAACAACAACAACAACAATAATAATAATAATAATAATAACAATAATAATAATAATAATAATAATAATAATAATAATAATAATAATAATAATAATAATAATAATCATAGTAGTAGTAGTAATAATAATAGCCACTGGTGTGTCCATCTGCATGTCCTCATTTCCTTATTGTTTTGCTGTGTACTGGTCATTTCTAGGCGACAGGTGTTAGCGGTTAGCCTGATTAGCTTGTCGCTTGCAGCGCACAATGTACACTTTGCAATACAACAGCCAAATGTATTTGCGATTGGTTCATATTTAGACCAAACTGCATTTGACATTTTTGACGTTATGCACTTGTGCTATAAGAAGTTATGTCATGATATAGGAACTAAACACATTCCAGACCTGACCTGACACAACATGAGCTGCAGGTGCATAAATCATGCTGACATTCACATGGTGTTCGACCCCCTGATGTCACCCACTCTTTCATGCCCCCATCAATTAGTCATGACTCAGCTATAATGAGCCATAAACAACACCAACCGATAGAGGTCAAGAGTCAACTGGTGTTTGAATTAATCTGGTGATGTGACAAACAGAGCTGTTTATATGAGGTGTGTTGTGGAGGATTAAAGGGCGATTTCACACAAATCAGAGACACGTGGCTAATTAAGGGATTTTAAAGGAGACATCGCCGAAGGTGAATGTCATATTTCAGTTCCATACTTCCATACCTTTTTTTTCCCACCGCACCTCCCTACACAACATTCTGATGAACCTCCTCCCCTGGATGCCCTCTGCCCTGCTGCTCCCAACCTGTTCAGCTCTGGGTCTCAGAGCAGCTGGTGATACTAGTATATCTCCCTGCTGCACAGATACAGCAGCTGCTGTCTGTCCCTGTGCACACAGTTTAAATGCTCAGCATGTCCAGCCCAGCTCATCCCATCACCAGCACCACTATTCACTAAATACCAGCCCTTACGTTCAAAGAAGTGAGAGTTTTACATATGAAGTAAGACAGTAATGTATGCAGAGCCCTGTACTGTAACATTCAAGCATGACGCGAAATACATGGGCTTTTGAAATTCCACAATATCCGACAATTTCCTTTCCTTCCTGGGAAAAAAAAGAAAAAGCAGGACACTAGAGGCCGAATGTATAAAACATGTATAAACACAGAAAAACCCATGCATACACAATTTTTCATAATATGTGCACTTCATACATTCTTCAGCGCTCACAGGGGCAGCAGCATACGATCTGATGAGCAAGAGATAAAAGGTGTTGATTTATAGAAGCTTCCAGCAACCCTGTGAACCAGAGCTGTTCCGTTCAGATGCAATAGTGATGTGATGGTCGCAAAAGAACCGGCTCTCTCTTGGAAGTGAACGACGGGAGCCGGTTCCCTGTTGGGAGCCGATTGGGAGCTGATTATTAAGTGAATTAAACAGAGTAAAGTCTGGACACATTTCAATGTGCTTGATAGGACAAAGGCAGTGGAGACTGCGTATTGTAACAACATCCGTCCCCTCACAGAGAATCTTCTCCACAATAGGGCAGATCATTCAGAACAGAACCGAGAAACAGGATAAACCTCTCAAAGCTGAGCCACTTGGTTTTACCAACCGGTTCTCTGAAAGGAGCCAAAATTCCCATCACTAAGATACAAGTGATTCCCAGTGGCCACTGGCGGTACTGCAATAACATATCCCCAAAGCATTTCTGCCATAGACCACAATAACAATTTAGATGCCTGTAAAACTCTTTTTAGGACACACCTCGATATATACTAGATTATTGGTCCTTGTATTCTATATCTTTCATGAATGATGATTTTATTTTAAATCTCTGTGCTTCAATTCTCTGATCTGATGTAACATGTATCAGCAAAAGACTCGATACAAACTGCGCCCACATAATAATAACAATAATAATAAAATAAATGTAAAAATAAAATCATGAATTGTATGTATTATTAGCGTAGAAAGGAGTACAAAAATAAAAACAAAAACCCTAAATCTGAAGGAAGAAACATTCGGTGCTTGGCATTAGCGTAACAAAACCTGGCCTTTCTATGACATTTAATATTCCCTATGAATTATAATCAGCCCCAATAATGAGAAGAGAAATACCAAGTGTGTCAGTAAAAGGTTTTTGCTTCAAAGGAAATCTGAATCAGAATCTGGAAATTTAAACTTAAAGAGGCTAAAATCTATTCAACTCGACGTGACGGCCGCCTCAGGAAACGTCTCTGCACAGGAAGTAAATATATTTTCAGTGTCTCAGAGTCTAAATGTCCTCAGAGTGAAAACATGTATTCGAAGTTAGCGAGCAGGTGTCAGCTCTCTGTCGTCTCTCATTCATAAGAATGGAGGAGCTCCAGGGGTTTGTATGATGGATGTTTGGAACATAAAGAAGTGAATGTGGCTCATGTCACTGAGACCAAATGTGTTTGAGTGATGATGTTAAAACCTTTATGATAAGAATAATTTAAAAAATGATGGAAATACTATTTATTTCCATTCAGCTAAAATGTGAATATATATAACTTTCAACTATGTCAATTATGTAGGAGGTTGTCAAGTGTCTAAAAGGTACTATTACTGTTTATTATGCATTTTTCCCGATTGGAAATAGATGCACAATACATTTGATTATTCATTTATATTTCGAGCAATAAAACCTGTTAACCCTAAATCTTACAAACTTGACTAAAAACTGTAGAGTACAGGTTGAAGATGAGTCATGAGGTCAAAACGACCTTGACCTTGGGCCCAGACAAGTGATTTCAGCTCATTTGGGTCAAATAAATTGCACTACACCTTCAGTCCTGTAGGTGGCAACAAGTAGAAGAAGCTGCAGGTTTGAAAAGTAAATACTAAGTGAATTCCTGATTGCTGTCTTTGATCTTTCTTGTCGTCAGGAAGCTTTAACTTTGCCCCAAAACCACAATCAGTTCAGCTCTGAGTTAGAATCCAAAACATGTTATAAGTTCGAATCCCATGATCTGCTTAGTGATGTGAACCTTGTTCTCTGACTAACTTCATCCTCATGTCGAGCTGAAGCTCTTGAACCTGATAGTAAAGCAAATGACAGAAGTGTAGATAACCCATAACTCTTACGATTACCCAGGATGCACTGGGGTGCGACACAGCAACCACCTCTATACACTGGCTCGTAAACAAACCAGTAAAAACAAAGTTTTCCCATTTTAAAAAAGACCATGAAATGCAATGGAGACAGATTTCTTCTTATACGCTGTAATAAACTTTAAGATCCCACAACAAAACCCAAGAACGACCTCTCTGGGCGAAACAGGAGATAAATAAATAAATGAATATATAAATAAATAAAACACATACAATATAAAAAAACCCACAACATAATCATTTCTGGTCTTCCTCACATTTGCTCTTTGTGCTCATGGTGCCAACTCAGCAGTTCATCCCTGCCGGCTTGTTCCAGCTGCAAAACTTAATCAAATCACAAAAATAAATAAATAAATAAATAAAAGCAGAGCACGGCTCAGTGAGAGCTTCCCCCTCCCTAACAATATTAAAGGTTATTGCACAAGATGATTCCTTCACCATTGTTTTGGAATCATTTGGCCTCTTTCAGGATAGACTACAACTCTATAGGAGTCATTTTGGGGAAGGTTATTCGAAAATACAAAGAGTGCATCATTCAGATCGCGGCGCTTTAAAAATGTCATGAGTCGTGAAAATAAAAATGTATACAAATAAAAGAAGTAGGTGTAGGCATCAAAACCTGCATCAACGCCACCTGCCAGGATGAAAACACAATCGAAGTCGCTACAGCTATGGATAAGTTAAATAAAACAAAAATACACCAACTTGTACATCACCACCTGCTGGACTGGAGTACATACATTGCAGTAGCATAATGTAAATAGAACTCAGTAGAATAAAACATAAGACCAACTCCATATAACCTTTATACCTACTTGTATACTGCCACCAAAAAAAAACCTCTTTACTGCCACCACCTGGACTGGAGTACGTACTACAATGCACTGCTCCGGAGTGTAACATAAATGATAGAAGAGAAGAGAAGTTTAGACCAGGTTGATTTAGTTTAGACCAGTAGTTGTTAGTGATATATATTGAAATAAATAATACTTTTTGAGCCCCAAAGTCCTTTATATACATTTCTAGAGTGTCTAATTCACAATGTTATACTTTCAAAGTAGATGTTTATCATATTCAACCACATTTAGTCGCATTGCTTTGAGGGTCACCGCCTCACATACAGGCCACTCTGCTTCCATTATGGACGCTCTGTTAGTTTTAGTGGAGCAGAGAGAGAAGCCTCTTATTACAATAACTCAATGTAACACACATTTATCACCTTGTCTGCTCTTTATAGGTCAGGCCAGACTTTATTAATACACTGTATTTTTCAAAATACACTGTGTACATGAGAAACTCTGACCACTGCCGACAGAACACGTGCTGCATGCATTATCAGACTCGGAGTCACTTCCTGCCCCAAGGTTTGTCTGCAGGGAAACGAACCTGTGACCTTCCAGCCACAGCAGCGCCTGTCATCTGCAGAGATATGAGGCTGCGCCGTGTCAGGGCCGAGGAACACGTCCACTCACAGGGAGATGACTGCGGAGTCACTACAGTTACTGCACCACTATCTCACTATATACCATTGAGAAACTCAGCATTTTAACTTGTGCACGCAGAGACACTGTGCTAACACCTCATTGTTATGGAGTAAATGCATAGAGTGGAACAGTCTCCAGCTCTCTTCATAGTTCAAGGGTGATGTTCCTATAGCCTAAAATAAATGAATACATACATACAAATATTTGCAAAAACGAATAAAACAAAAATATACCAACTCGTTTACTGCCACCACCTGGACTGGAGTACGTATTACAATAATGTAAATGCCACCAGATGGTGACAAAAAAAAATGCGACAGAACAATATTTAAGACCACCTCTATACATATTTTAGGCCAACTTGTATACTGCCACCACCTGATTGGAGTATGTACTGCAATGTGCTGCTCTGTAGTATTATACACGTTTAAAAACACAGATAATCTTTTAAATATCATCATCACAAGACTTCTGCAAGGTAAGTGAATACTTCTTTAATGGCTAATGAAGGACATGAGGCCATTAACTTAATTAAAGACAAACAAATTGAATGACTTTTTAGGCGTGTTCAGGATCCGAGGGAACCTCGTCATGAAAAAAGAATAGAATACAACTTGGCTCTGGTTGTTCATCTCTTTGATTCTATTGGATCTCCATATAAACCCAGAGAAACACACATGATCAATGGTCCAGCAGGGGTCGGGGGAAAAGACCCAATTCTAAAGGGTTAAATGTGTTGGGTCACATGGTCTATATACAAAGTACATGGAAGCCATATAATCATCTTGTTGTACCCATGTTGTGCAGCAGTGGACTGTGTTTACTTGTAAATGACTGTCTGACAAATGGCTTTGGCTCCGCCTGCCAGCGGAGCAAAGATCAGACCATTATTTCCAGCAGCCGGAAATGATGACGAGACAAAAATGGAAGTGAACAATCTGTTCCAGCGGCTGAGTGTAAAGCTCCCAGCTGAGAGCAGCCGGGTCCCAGCATCCTGCTCCCAACCTGAAATATGCAGGGCTGTTTTTTTAATTTATTTTTTTTATGTCAGCCTTGACAGTCTTTTGTTTGTTTTTCTGTTCATGGAAATGAATCATAAATGATGCATGTGTGTTCTCAAGCAGCGTCTCATTCCTTCCTCTGAGCTTGGGACCTGACTTAATACATGAACACTGATTCATGTTCATATACTGGAAAAACAGCTGGACATGATATATGTATATACACATCCTTGATAAATCAAGGTTCAGTCTCATGGTCCTTTTCTTGCATCATGATTTTAAATCAAATACTATGAATCAGTGTTTTCCATTAGTGCTGACAGAGCACGTTTAAACTGTCAAAGAGTGAATTGAATGGTGATATTTTCGTTTTCATTCAAGCTGTAAAAAGTGCAACAGTAAAGGTTGTAAACATGAGTTTTCACAAATTAAGGGACCGTGTCCTAATTATTTGATCTATTTGAACACTTAAAAAAACAATAGTTGCTAAATCATCAAATGCTTTAAATTCAAAGTAGTCTCACTATTATGATTTTTTCCGATGTTGCTGATGTTGACGCAGGTGAAACAGAAATAATATTCACATGTGAGACCTCATGACCTTACCTCATAATATATTTTGAAAGATACTCTGAGAATCATTAAAGTTCAAGCTTTTAATAATTCACTTATCTCCCTATTCTTTCTTCTAATGAATTATTTAAAGATATTTTTTCATTAACAACATTTTATTTTCTTGATGTGTATTTCATTTAATACATTTTCTATTTGTCTAATATAAAAGAAATATATCCAATTGTCTCATTAAAATGAATGAATAGCTTGATTAGTTTTCCAACACCTGAATTCAATATCCAACATGTAAAAAAAAAACATTCTTTCTTCTTTGTAATTGGACAATAATTCATTAGTCATGTATAGGCTGCAGATTTGATCACATGGTCTCTTCATTGTCCCGCTGCCAAGTGGACACAAAGGGGGAGGGGTCATGAGTTCACTCCTCTATATATGAATAATACCCAGTACTAATGCTGAATCTACTGTACCCGTATTGTTCTGAAATCACTTAATTATAAGAACAGTATGTCCGTGCACTCGCTCCAGCACAAAGAGACAGTGATGGTACATGGAGGAGGAGTCACTGAGAAGGTCATGATCATCCACTGTCCCCCCACGCCTGTCCACTGCACACACACACACACAAACACACAGAGGACAGGGACCATCCATAAATGGTGTTTGTCCTTTGTCGTGCACACAAGCGATTGTGTTTACATAATTACGTCTGAATCTTCTACTTTGTGCATGTATGACAGGATAAGTGGGACATGTAGCAGCCATGATGATGCCGTGTGATGAGAGTGTGTGTGAGTGGGTGTGTGTGTGTGTGTGTGTGCGCAGCCTCCACTCTCACACGTCCTCACTCTTCATGTCTGATGGGAATAACGTGAAATATTCAGGGTTATTTTCTGACCCAGCCTTCGCTCTCATAAAAGCAAGCAAGCAAGCAAGTGTCTAGTTGCCATAGTTACTGGAACATTGAATGTGATGGCGGCCTATTGCCGGAGCCACATAAATATGTATTGACTGTACAGTGTGTGTAGAAAGGGGCTTTTCTCTGCAGACTGGGGCACAATGGCGCAAATGGGGGAGAGAGTGTCGTGCCCCTGGGAGTCTGACGACGCGTGTGTGCCACTGTAAAGAGCTATTTAAAGAATGTACTGTAGATTGAACCCAATCTGTGAAGGTTCTCAGTCATGCAGGTCATGGCACCAAGCACAGGTGTACACAGGGAACATCATCAGAGGTGTTAACGACCTTTGAGGTCAACCCAAAGCTCCGCCCACTTGTGCTGATTTGGGCTTTTCATGGCCGAGTAAGAGCTGCACTGATTTATACATGAAGCCAGAAAAAGTGAGCTAAAACATGCTTTTATTTTGAAATGTGTCCGTTTCCTGTGTTTGTGATTCTGTCCTTCTTGACGTTTACATTGCGAGGAAGCACAGCTGCATCCGGTATTCCCCGTTCACTTCCTTTCTTAGCCTAGAAAATAAAAGTCTTACTTTATAAAAATCACCCTCATTCATTTCTAGTCTAATATTATTTTGAAATTAGTATTTTCTTGGGGGGGGGGGCGTATTTCTGTGCATAAGGAAACTGTTTGCATTCATTCAAATTGACTGGTATTGTCTACAAAACTAAACTCTTTTTTCAAATATAAATTTTTACATTTGCTGCAGAATGTTAAATGATTTTCCTGACACATTTCATAATCACTGCTCATAAAGTTATGTTGCTTTCACATCCATTTCAGTTTCTTGATTGTTTGGAGAAATAGTTACTGAAATAAAGATAATATAGAGATAATACATAAATAAAGATGTTTACTGGTATTGTCTACAAAACTAAACTCTTTATTCAAATATAAATTTTTACATTTGCTGCAGAATGTTAAATGATTTTCCTGACACATTTCATAATCACTGCTCATAAAGTTATGTTGCTTTCACATCCATTTCAGTTTCTTGATTGTTTGGAGAAATAGTTACTGAAATAAAGATAATATAGAGATAATACATAAATGAAGATGTTTTCAATAATTCAATAACAATAGGCCTTGATATAACAAAGTTTCTTTGGCCCCTTGGAGAAATAACATCCCGTCCCCTGCCTCAGTTAGTCAGCAGCGACGGAGCCTGTGTTCACCCTGTGCTTTGCTTAACGTGATGTGATAGGTGTGATAAGTCAAATTACAGGTTCATGACTGCAGGAGAAAACAGCTCTGTGCATGAATCATACTCCACACAATAGACTTGACACGTGAAGCACATACATGTGCATACACACATATGGCCTCTTATCTAGTATGGTGCCCATCAGATTAAGCGCAGCACAATTTCCTGTCCCCTTGGTTCCATCCTGGCCCGTCTGTGCCGGGTTGAGTTTGAATGCTAACTGACTCCACTGTCACATTCTCAGACCGTTCCATTGTGGAGCCTGAGATGAACCAAGATACCTGTCGTATCGCCACGGGCTCGTTTCCCCGCTAACCCCAATTGGAGGTGAAGCGCTGTCGGACTGAGGTTCGGCTGCACTTTGCCATCCATGTTAGAACATTCAGGTTCAGGGGGATACCTGCTCTGTCTGAGCTTTCATATGCTGCTGCATGTAAAGGTGCAGTGTGTACGATTTGGTGACCTCTAGTGGTGAAGTTGCATGTTGTATCCACCATCTCACCCTCACCCTTCTGAACATGCAGGAGAACCTACGGTAGACGTCAGCTGTCATTAAAGCTCAAAAGATGTATAGTACGTCCACTTTTACGACTGTAAAAACATGGCTGCCCCTGTAAAAAGGACCCACTTCTCATGTAAATATACATTAATGAGCTCATTTAAGGATGATGGAAAAAATAAGTGACAAAAGTGACAAAATTGACCAAAATCTTACACACTGCACCTTTGAAGGTGCAGTGTGTAAGATTTCATTTTTGTCACAATTACAAAACAATTACTGACATTTTAGTGATTTCTTTTTTAATAAATACAAAATAAAAATTAAACAAGAATTTAATTAAATACAAACAAACAAAAATCCATTATTTTTAAATGAGCCCAATAATGTCCTCCCTATGGAGGCCGCCATGTTTTTACAGTAGCCCAGAGTGGACATACTAAACATCTTTTGAGTTTTGCCTCAAAGGTCATCAAATCGTACTCACTGCACCTTTAAAGAGTGAAGAAGCAGGGGAGTCATGCATATAATGTACATTTACAAAATGATGTAACTGTGCAGAATCTGCAGACTGATGACAGTAAAAGTAGGAATGTGATCCCCATACTGTGCATAAAGCAGATTTAAGGTGGTCCTGCATGACTCAGCACAATCTGCCCAATAATGGCATATATTTGTTTGTGTGTTTACATTTCACATGGTGCAGATTACATTACTACCCCAACAGTACATGGGGCAATGTGGCATTCAATGTTTTGCACCTCAGCTCACTTAACCTGGAGAACTGGAGTTGAGCCAATGACCTTCTGGAGAAAGCATGACCTAAGTGTTCGCGGGCTGAGTGCTACTTAGCGTAGCATATCCTAAGTGTAGGTTGCTTTGATCTACAAGAGTCAATAGGCTGATTGGATCCAGAGTGAATCATCGAGCCACGGCAACCGAACCCAGATCCATCTGTGTTTAGCGAGGATGACTGCTCCCTCATCCTGTAAATATATATATATATATATATATTTATTTATTTATTTTTACCACACACACACACACACATACACACACACACACACACACAAAAGAATGTCGGGTCTTTCAGAGGAAATTACATGCAAACCTCCAGCGTCTCCCGTTCAATCGATGACTGACAGTGTTGCCTGAGCACTTAGCATGACTGTCAATCAAAGCAGGTTTCCCTCCTCCAGCTCTATAATGAGGCAGGTCCACAGCTCTCTCTCTCTCTCACACACATACACACACACACACACACACACACACACACACACACATACATTTATTTTTACCACACACACACACACACATACACACACACACACACACACAAAAGAATGTCGGGTCTTTCAGAGGAAATTACATGCAAACCTCCAGCGTCTCCCGTTCAATCGATGACTGACAGTGTTGCCTGAGCACTTAGTATGACTGTCAATCAAAGCAGGTTTCCCTCCTCCAGCTCTATAATGAGGCAGGTCCACAGCTCTCTCTCTCTCTCACACACACACACACACACACACACACACACACACACACACACACACGCACACATCTGCTTCCATTCTCCATTTCCTCAAAGTTTGTTACTTCTGTTTTTCTTGGCTGGTTTTATTTTTTTTATTCATCATTGAAAATAATTAGTTAGCTTAATTAGTTTTCCTATAGCTGAATTCAATATCCAATGTGTTACAATAAAGATGTTTTTTTCTTCTTGGTAACTGGAGAATAATTCGTTAGTCATGTATAGGCTGCAGATTTGAATACCTTGGGGTCTTTTTGTATTAATTAATTTTGATGAGACAGTCTGAGCTACATTAATATCTTTGCGATATTTAATAGAACATTAAGGCTCAAAGAATTGAAATATTATATAACATGCCTATTGACTAATTAATCTCACTAAGCAGACATTTTAATATATAATGATAATATTAACAATAACAGCAGAAGCAACAACTATAACAATAATAATAATAATAACAACAACAACAACAACAATAACAATAATAATAATAATAATAATAATAATAATAATAATAATAATAATAATAATAATAATAATAATAATAATAATAATAACAACAATAATAATAATAATAATAGATACATGAATAGATATGGTAGTAATATAGTAGCTGCCCAGATATATTTAGCCACACCCACTTAATGAAAGGGGTGTGGTCAATATGTCCCCAAGACAGAAACAGCCCGAAAAAGTGTCTTCTCGGGAATGAAATTGAAATGTGCTGAATACAAAAGCCAAAGCATACGAGTAATATCATTGTAATATAAAAATATATTAAACCTTCAAAGAGTGTTTACGTCGCTTTGGACAAAAGCAATCCAAGCTAAGTGAATTGTAGTACAGAATTGTAAAGAGGTGCAGTGAGTACGATTCGGGTCATTTCTGCCACTTCTATTGGCAGAAACAAAATGCAGAATGCTTCCATGGTCCACGTTAGCCTCAGTCACGAGCAGTAACTACCTTATCATATCATGACAAAGCTTTCTGTGCACCTGCCTGATGATGATGCAACGACCCCCCCCCCCCCCCCCCCCCCCCCCCCCCCCCCCCCCCCCCCCCCCCCCACCCCCCCCCAACCCCCACCCGTGTGTGTGTCCCCGACCCCTCAGCCACATTCCACAACTCAAACCCACGGATAGACTGTAGGAGGAAGTGAGGAGCTCTCTGACCGTCTGCCTGTCGACCCGCTCCACCTGAAGCTGGAGCCAAATGAAGAGAGCACGTCCACGGGCCAACGGAGACAGATGGAGGACGGGGACGCTTAGACACGCCTCTCTCGTAACTGCTCAGCCGACGCGATGCCACGCGTGGTGAAAGAGAGATATGAGCCGGAGTCTCCATTGATCACAAAAGTGACAACAACACTAGTTCCAGCCCTCATTTGTGCAACCGCCGCCTCTACAGTCCAAAAGTCTGAAGCCATAATTCAGGGAGAATTTAACCTAAATCGCTCACTGAC
This sequence comes from Chascanopsetta lugubris, assembly GCA_016785325.1. NCBI lineage: Eukaryota > Metazoa > Chordata > Actinopteri > Pleuronectiformes > Bothidae > Chascanopsetta > Chascanopsetta lugubris. The sequence goes on from JAFBJT010105604.1 coordinate 27,810, forward strand.
TCAAATGAGGCTCATGAGGCTCCTCCCCCTTGCCAGATTAGCATGATGGTGATGGATCAGTGGCGGCCCCTCTGCTACATCACCACCTGGTGTAATGGTTTGACGGCACTTGAAGTCGTCGTGGCTTCACTGAGGAATCGACTCCACAAATCAACGTCCTCGCCTCTTTTTACAGAGTGTACGGTCGACACAGCACATCTGTCATCCCCTGTACTGTAGGAGGCGGGGCCAGTACCACTTGCTTTTAGTTGAAGGATATCAGAGGGAAGCTCTGGGTTCTGTAATGCAGGGCTCTCCTTAGAGAGTGGAAGAAGGGCAGCGCGCCATCGCACCACAGTCTTAGCGCCATCGTACCAATCACCCCCCCCCCCCCCCCCCATCCCCTGGCAACAGCTC
>JAFBJT010105604.1:41510-56256 GCA_016785325.1 Chascanopsetta lugubris
ATTTATAAGTACATTTGTATTGGTGGAGCCGGTGGTAGGAACCTTGTACATTGTCTATCGTTCCGGCCGAGCGCTTCTCAGTGTGACACAAAACAAATAAAACAGCACAGTGATTAGCGTGGTGTACTGACTGACTTTATAATTAGGCCGTTGTCAGTTGTCACAGTTATAGAGTATGAATTTGTGACCTGCGTGTAAACGTGGAGGATAATAACGCAGCATTCGCGTGTAACTATTGTCTGGACGTCGAAGCCACCGACTTTATTGTGCGACGAGGCTAACGTCGAGTTAGCTAGGATGCTAACATGATGCTAAACCCATCCGCCGGGTTACCAGAGGACCGAAGATCCATGTACAGTCAGTCTCAAAACAGCGTGTACAGAAGCGGCGATAAAACCAGCCCCATCAGCGTCATTCTGGTCAGCTCCGGCAGCCGAGGGCACAAGCTCCTGTTCCGGTATCCTTTCCAGAGAGCTGCCGAGTGTCCGTCGTCCCTGACAGGTACCAGAGTTAGCATCTATGACAGAGGGGCAGTCAATCACGACACGCCTGTCAGCCCCCCTCAGGCTATACTTTAACTGCAAGTGTGAAATGCTTTAAAACGTGGCTGCCGTTTGTGAAATGTTTACGGACACATATGGGTTTACATAGTTTATATACAAACGAGTCAAGTGTTGTTTTCACTGCTCCGGAATAAGCCCTTTGTATTTACACGTATAGTAGTCCCTCTCTACAGATGCACCGCCATGTTTACAGTAACTTTAAAGGAACCTAACACTGAACATATTTCAGGTTTTAAATGGAGGCTGCCATTAGTTCTCCCTCGTGTTGAAAAGGGGAAGCTGCTACATGCAACTTCACCAATAGATCTTATGAAGGGTTGCATACACACTGTGCGTGTAATCGCCTGTTTACTAGTTCTGGGACTTGCTGTAAACTCACATACAAGGTACAATTGATTGTCCCTGTCATGTTTGCATGTTGTAATGGCCGTGATCCATGTAATACGAGTTCAGTGCCATTTGTAGTGGCTTTTCATCTTTGGTACTGACATTGTTATGATCCCCAATTTATGAATAGGACCTGCTGCAGAGCTTAACACGTGCTCTAGACTGGTTCAAAGACAGTGAATATTGTTCTGATACAGATAATCTGTTAGACTTTTCTTCAACAGCGCTAAGTCCTTGTTGAGTAATGGTTCCTCTCTCTGTCCTGAAGCAAAGCAACGGAGTCCATACGCTCTGAACACAAGTGGAGATGGTCTGGAAGATCAGGATGGTGACTCTAGGTATTTTGTTTGGTTCTCATCTAATATTCACAGATTCTGTCATAAATTATATTAAAGCCAAGTGGAGCCCCTCCCAAGACGATGGGCCACTTTATCCTCTTACTTCCATTATGTATTTCTTCTTTATGCCCCCCCCACCCCCAAGAAAAAAATAAAAAATCTGACTCATTTAGCTCATGTGATGAGTCTTGTTGGTTTTTTAGAGGTGTCAAAACAAACTGTAAGTCAAGTCACCCGTCGTAGTCTGACAGAGTGCACGTGTGAATGTTTTAACCCAGTCAGGAGCACAGTCATATACACCACCACTCAATGTTTTTATTTTCCCAAACTTTTGTGTATTGCATTTTCTACCGACTTCCTTCCTCCAAGGTCCTTCTGAAGCATGCATCAGTTTGACTGATAGGATCGTGTTGAATGTCAGTGAGCTAAAGAGCCTTGCATGATGGGTTTATCTTCTGTTTGCCTGAATCGACCTCCACACCAGCCGTCTCCATCACATAGCTGTCAGGGTTGTGTTTTAATGTCCATTTTATTGGCTCAGCCCAAATGTGTGTTGCATTTTCCCTTTTGTTTGCTTTTTTCTTCTTTTTTATGGCCCAATTCCCATTTTCAGGGAACACACTCCACTAACTGATGAACAGTTGGTAGCAGGGTAAGATTGCACCATTCTAAACCACCTTTCCTTTGCTTAGATCACCCTGTCTTTTTATCCCCCCCTTCTTTCCTATATTGTCCTTTATGGAATCCAAACCTTAATCATAAAGAAGCAGATAAAGTCTTGTGTAGCAGTTCCAGTGAATCAGTGTTTGGTTACATTGGGATTTCCGTGTTTCTTTCCTCTGTTCTGTGCGTCCTTTTTTAAATTTTTTTATAACAAAGCAGTTCAATTAAATTTAATTAAAGTGTTGATTGAATAGATTCTAAAACAACCCCAAACGTAGCAGCAACACTACTTTCTCGATTGTGTTCTGATGAGGTAAGTCTATATTGTGTCAAAGCTGAAGTCAGCAGCCCGATTTGAATCCTCTCAATCAAAGCATGAGTTACTGAGTCAAACCAGCATGAGTCAGTCATGTTCTTCACTCGTACAGCGACTTCACTTCTTCTGCAAGGAGGCCTTCTCTTCTCTTCTCCTCCTCAGTAGCAACACAAGCTTTCGTAATTTATACTCAAATGACATCACGGCCACAGGTATCCGATTAACGCAACCCCCCCCCCCTCGTAGACAGGAAACATGCAAACAGACTGAGCTAATTGAAACTCTCTCACTCGTCCCAGCTGCCTCGAGCTCTAACCTCTGGCCGCCGCCCCGATCCACACGCTCTCGCTGAACCCCATCCCTTCTTCCTCTAAGGTTCTCCGACATCATCCTGGCCACCATCCTGGCCACCAAATCCGACATGTGCGGGAAGAAGTTCGAGCTGAAGATAGACAACGTTCGGTTCGTGGGTCACCCGACTCTCCTCCAGCATCCCACGTCATCCAACATCATGCAGGTAGGAAGGAACAGACTCAGGTGATTACAGATTATGAGAAGGGCAAACTCCAGAAAGAGACCTAACTCTAATCTAAATGTAGTTTCCCTCAGTCAGGCAGCTCATCTCATTTAAGATGATTAGCCTGACCTCCAAGTCATTCGTCCTTGTTATTTTCTCAGTCCCTTGTGAAATACCTTTAGTGATTCCAGACAACAGTGGCGTTATCTGTAGGTGCCAAGTCACTGCAGATTAAAAGCGCTAACACTGGTAATAAAATAGCAACATCAATTTTTATTTGGTTAGGGTTTATAGCTGAAATTCATTCTATTGCTCTAATTTATGATGCCATCAACAGATGTAATTGTTTACGATCCACTTGTATCTAAGTAAACAACAGAACCCCCCTACATGAAATGTCAACAGGAACTTAAACTGGCTCCTCCAAATGGCTGTCCAGTTGTATGCATGTCTTTATTGTGATTTCAAATAATAAAAAGATAATCACATTCATTACAGCTTTCACAAAATTGGGGTAATGTATTAGTCTAAATGACAATACCTTGTCTTATGCACATTTTGCTTATGTTACTGTAAACAATATGTGAAAATGTGTTTTCTTTCCATGTAGGTGTCTAAAACAGATCCTTCGCCCAAGAGAGAGATGCCCACCATGATCTTGTTTAATGTGGTCTTTGCTCTCAGGGTATGAAAAGACTTTTATGTTACTTGTTAAGAGAGTTGACATTGTTTGTGTAATAATAACACCATGACAATACAGTGACATATGCTAATTTCCTAATGTGACAACTTCATGTCTTGAATAATGGCACACTTAAGTCAGCTGATTGTTGGTGACACACACACACACACACACACACACACACACACACACACACACACATACATGTTGTGTTCTGTTGATCTGAGTGGGGGTGTTCATGAATGATAATATTCCACTCTACTCTATCTGTGAGGGCCTGGAAACTCGGAGGGGGGAGGGGCCTAGCCCCTGTGCTTAATCATGCTGGCCAACAAGGCAAGGCCTGTTTCTGCCCATGCTGAGTCACTGTCCTTTGAATGTGACAGTGAAGTCAGGCCAAAAAAATGCCGTGTCATGTTTTGTCGATGATATCTGCCTAGTAACAGAAGTGACACCCTCTGTCAAAATATCATTAATTAGTTGTATTGATATGACAGTTTTTTTGCAGTGTGGGTTATTTTATTCACACAATATAATTCATTTTATATTTCTCTGTCAATATTGTTTATTTTGAAGTTTCTTATTGCCATTCTATGGCCTCGGACCCAATTTCACAAACTCAAGAAATTACATTCCAGAGGAAGCCGGAATATTTCAGACATCTCTCCGTATAAAGCAAAGTAATTAAAGAATCCTATGACATTTTTGGACGTGTTACAACAGAAATGGAGGCGGCCATGTTTTTACAGTACCTCAGAACAGGCAAACGTATGCTTATGTAAAGTGACAACCGAAGGCCACCATGGGTTCTCCTACATTATTGGAAGGGATTGTGATGTGGTCCTCCTCCTTTCCTCTCCCCCCGGCCTCCGCAGGCCAACGCCGACCCGTCTGTCATCAGCTGCATGCACAACCTGTCGCGCCGCATCGCCATCGCCCTGCAGCACGAGGAGCGGCGCTGCCAGTACCTGACCAGAGAGGCCAAACTGATGCTGGCCGTCCAGGACGAGATCACCACGGTGACCGAGAGTGAGACGCACACTCCTCACACCTCAGACATGAGAGAACACTTACTCTTCTGTCTCAGTTCAACTTAAGAATGTGATTTTTTAAATTTTTATTTTAATATGATAACTCACGAAAGAATGGTCACACCAGTCCTGTCCTTTGTTTCCTTCATGACAGCAGATGGAAGCCCCCAGTCTCCATTTAGACAAATACTTCCCAAATGTAAACTGGCCAGGGACCTGAAGGAGGCCTATGACAGGTGTGTGTGTGTGTGTGTTTTTTTTTATTGTTCTTTTAATATTTATGTTTTCTCACCACTCATGAATACAGTACATTTTAAACTATTGCTAATGCTGACAGCGCAAGAATCGCTGAAGCATGTTTTATTAATGGGATTGGTGTTTGTGTATTATTTGATTGATTCGCACAAATACTAACAATAATTTCAACGGGTTGTGTGTATCTCTGTATGTATGACCCATATTTTTCCATCTTTATTAAACAAGGCAAAACCAATTTTATTCATTAATGGCAGCATTGATGGTTCTTATTTCAGCCTTTGTACAACTGGTGTTCTGCGATTACATATCAACAACTGGCTGGAGGTGAGTTTCTGTTTACCGCACAAGATCCACAGGATCGGTGGAACCTACATCCCGCCGGGGGCCTTAGAGCGCAGCCTCAAGGCCATAAGGTTCGTTGCTCTGCTTCATTTGTGTTTACCTCTTGTTTGCATTTGGGAGAGCAGAATACAAACGTATAATAAATCAATGGGGCAGGAAGGGAGCTTCTAAAATAGAACTCCTGGCAGCAGCTCAGTCCGCAGCTATAAACACTGTGCTACTAAAAATGGCTTATCACAGACGGCCACAGATGCTCCACCCAGCAGACACCCTCTCGTAGTGTAAACGCATATCTCAAGTGTTATTACAAGTGTTGGTAAGGGGAATATAATGTTTCGATGTAACAAGTACGTTTGATTTGACTGGGACTATGGAATTTAAGTAATTTGATGTTGGCTTCTCATATTTTCTTCCCATGAATGTGGCTCCGTACTGTTGATTCTCGTATCTGTTTTGACTGAACGTTGAAAATGAATTCATATAAAGTATTTTGATACACTGAAGTTAATCCTGTGAATTAAAGGAATGATGAGAAATAAGCTCATTATCTTGCACAGTTGACAATTTGATCCTGTCATTTAATTATCCTTAAAATATTTCAATCCACATGGTTGGTAATTGTGAATTGCATCATTAATAACAGTGTTAAGGTGTGTCACTCGTAGTTCGAATTATTTTCATTTCTAATGTCAGACATGTGATAGGCAACAATAACTGATACTTTTGTGAATGTATAATCACCTGGATTTATGAATTGTTGTTTTTGTTACCCTGGAATGTTCCCTTTATCTATACCTCATGAGCATGTGTCTCCACAGAGACAGCCATGTTCTCACTGTATTCCAGAATGGACCGACTAAGCACATATTGAGTTTAATGATAAGTGGGGGCCACCATCGGTTCTCTTACATGGTGGGTTGAGGTGAAAGGTCTTAAGCAACAATATGAAACATCACCAATGACGTCGCCCAATCCTACACTGCACCTTTAAGAGGCAAATGTGCTGACTAAACATTCTAGGGTCTGTAATGCGCATTCTCTGTGGGCCCATACTGCCACCTATTGGTTTGTAAGCTTTACTACATGATATTTGCTCTCAACTCTGCTTCTACTTTTATTCTCCTTTCAGGCTGAATAAAATGCAGAAGTCAAATACGTTGCTAAAATGTAGAATCATCATTTTGTCAGGTTGTAAGTCTGAGGTCTTCTTAGCTCTTCTGTTGATTGTCCAGCATTGAAACTGATTCATCTCTGTTGAATGAACAATGTTGATGTCCAAATCACAGGCTGAATTCATTTTCTTTTGACCCCCTCAGACCGTATCACGCTCTGTTGCTGCTGGAAAGTGAGAAGGCTCTGTTGAGTCAGCTTCCGCTGGACTGCTCACCCGCAATGGTGCGTCTCATCAAGACATGCTCAGCAGTGAAGAACCTGCAGCAGCTGGCTCAGGATGCTGACCTGGCCCTACTGCAGGTACTGAACTCTCTCCTGCTATGTGTAGTTACCACCATCTAGTGGACAAATGATGTACTGCATATTCCGTTTCCATTTATAGCAACACTCTGTGATTAACACTCTATTATTTGATTTTTGGTTGCTCGCGATTCCATGTTGTTATTTCACATTGTTGATTGAATCGCAAAATAACACCCCCCCCACCCCACTCCCCTCAGATCTTTCAAATCGGTGCCCACCTGGTTTACTGGGGCAAAGCGATCATCATCTATCCACTGTGCGAGAACAACGTGTACATGCTGTCTCCTCATGCCAACATCTGCCTGTGAGTGTCCCTGATGTATGCCAGAGAGCTGCTAAATGAAATAATCATAAATTTAATGAGTCTGCAATTCATAACTCAATTTTCCTGCTCACTGCCTCATTAGATAACTGTATTCGTTTATCGCCAGTGTGTTCTTTTCCCTCTATGACCAGACTTTATATTCACTGTCCTTCACAACAAAATGGAAAATAAATTGAATTGAGTTTAATCAATGCACAAACAAATGCCTAGTATAATAACATGTGTCATCTCCTCCTGCTAGGTACTCGCCACTGGCCGAGCATTTTGCTCAGCAGTTCCCTGGTCATGATCTGCCGACCATGTTAGCCAAGTTCTCACTTCCTGTCTCCCTGGCAGAGTTCAGGAACCCGCTGGAGGCTCCTGCACAGGAGGTACGATGATTGCAGCTGTTCACATACTCGTATGAAAACTAATACATATACTGTATAATACATATTGTATATTATTTATATTATTTGATACATATGTATATTTCGCTGAGGAAAGGTGAACAAAATTGGCACAGTACATTGGTAATTAATACAAAAAAATGTTTTTAAAGAAAAGTAAACAAAAAGAAAAGTTCCTCTCCGATTTAAGAAGAACTGATTGGCAAAAAAAATAAACAATATTTATGTTGAATTAAGAGCAGACACATTTGAAAGTAGTTCCCAGTGAACCCGTGGTGTTTCCAGAACTATACCCGTGAACACACACACAGTGTCTTGTAAGGACAGAGACATCAGGTGATCATTGCTGACCCGTCTTATTTTGACTGAGCAGCAGTTTGAGCATGAGGGATGAATAATGAATGATAAAGGGACATCAGCTCCAGCGTCTGCAGCCTACATTTTTTATGAGAACAAGATCAGAGCCGGGCCTTTCTCTCCTGCCTCTATTTTGAGCTTGCGTGTTCCCGTCCGCTGGATCTGAAAAACATTTGACCCGGTTTGACACGTGGATCGCGTTCTACCTCCTTTGTTCGATGTCTGTCCTGCGCTCGGCTTGTAATGGCTGCGTGCTGCTCCGCCCCAAACCAGGCCCAGCTGATCCAGATGGTGGTGTGGATGCTTCAGCGCCGCCTGCTGATCCAGCTGCATACCTACGTTTGCCTGCTGGTGGCGCCCAGCGAGGACGAGCCCTGCCTGAGGGAGGAGGACCTTCCGCTCGCCGCCCGAGTGGGAAGCCGAAGTCTCAGCACCCCGAGCGCTCTCAGCTTCGGTTCGCCAAGTACGTTCCTCTCTCGGCTCACACCCACGCCTCTGCTTATGGCCGCCTCAGGTACGTGACCTTTAATCATGTGTCTGTGCTGCGTGTGTGCGTGCAGCCAGCAGCGACGACATGACCCTCACCAGTCCCAGTATGGACAACTCCAGTGCAGAGCTGCTGCCCGGAGGAGACTCTCCATTAAACAAGAGGATGACGGAAACGCTGCTCGCCAGCCTGTCGGAGCACGAGCGGCAGGTGATTCTGAACATCCCAGCTGCACAGAATCCCGAGGATCTGCGGATGTTTGCCAGGTAAAGGAGAGAGCCAACATTTTATAGATATTCTACATGTTTATCAGGCCACCAAACCTGTGCGGGTACATGTGTGAACACACTGGGGCTGTGGTTCACTTGCCTCTCAGCCACTGGTGTGAAACATGAATTAAGTGGCTTTTTTTTTTTTTTTAAAGCCTTATTTTGTTCCATCCGCTGTGCATGGTCCACAGCAAAACACATCAAACATGTTTCACCACGCTTTTACTGTTTCTCTATAGTGTGTAATTCGCCATCACTTCCAGTAAATGTTTCAAAGTAAAGGCCTTGAGTCATGTTTCCATTGATTTCTTGAATAAGAAACGGCATATCCCAGGAATGGAAGTTGTACAGCAACACATCAGTGTCCCATTGTTTAGAATTAGAATCAGACTTCTGTAAAGATCCCTGAGGAGAAGTCCCAACATATCCTGATACACTTAAATGAGTGGGAATACAGCAGTCATACCAGGAAGAGGAACACAGTGCTGCTGTTCTGTGGTCGTTGTGGCCCGAGGGTTAGGAAATAAGAAGATGTGTATGCAAAGTGTTATTGTAAATTAATTGCATTCATAGAATTCTGAGGCGTTTAATTGGAACAAGCAACAAGGAAAACACAATTTCCAGGAAGAAATCATTTGGAAATCACTGAAGCCTCTTGCACAGTAAAAACAAGCTATCATAGCTGTGACAATCTTGTCTCACAGTTGATATATTGGGTTAATGATCCAGAAGAATGACCCACTCTGCTCTGTTGACTGCTTTCAGGCTGCTGCACTATTTCCGCGGACATCACCACCTGGAAGAGATTATGTACAACGAGAACATGAGGCGCTCGCAGCTCAAGACGCTGTTTGACAAGTTCCGCAGTGTCCTCGTGGTGACCAACCATGAGGATCCCATCATTTCAATCTTCCAGTCGCCCATGGAGTAGTGCCACTGACATTTTATCAGCTCTCGCCGACCTGAGAGCATTAGCAGTAAACAGCCGACAGGTTTTTAAAATCACAGTAATTGCATTAATGTGTGTTGATTTACAAACTTTCGAAAGTGTTTTAGCTTTATGAGCCAAATGTTTGTTTACAATATTAAATTATTTTGTATATAACAGAAAGAAAAGGTGTGTTCAATGTTAAGTTTAACCTCATGGTTCACTCTCCCAGATGTGTCCGATCATCTGGACTGACCACAGAGGGGCACTCGGAGTAATGATCATTCCAGGCCTCCAGCTACCTCTTCACAGGAATCCCAGAAGTTGAGGAGAGAGAGAGAGAGAGAGACAGCAAAGGGAAGGAAGACTTTAAACATGAGACGGTCTGTTTTTGCTTTGAGGAAGCGGAGCGATCCAAACATCTGTGAAATCACTGAGAAGTATGAATGTTTATCAAGACACACAGATGGAGGACAGACATTTAAAGATAATAGCAACTGATTTTGTAACAGGCACTAATAGAATTTAGAGAACACTTTGAATTTTATTTGAAAAATAACCTCGTTGAGAATACCTAATTGACGTATTTAGTATTATTTCATGTGTGTAAAACCATTCTGTATATTTAGACAGAGAAATTCACAATGGGAGCAGATGACTGAGTAGTTCACGGGAACATTCCTGTGAAGTCCTTTAGACGTTGTTCTGTCCGGTGTCAGGCTGCATATCTGAAGAACCTAAATCATTCATAACGTTTCCAGATGGAGGCCGTCTCTCTGCCTCTTTATTCACTACACTGACACACGGATGACCGCGGAGATAAAACCGCCACGGCTTCTTTGCCCATTCGCCGTGGGACTCGATCCCGACGCGCGGCGCTGACACTATATCATAGGGCTCCGCTGGGTTTTCACCGGGGTCCCGCTCCAGCCACACCTCTGGATCTGTGGCCAGGTCCCGACGGTCCAAGCAGCGGGGTATGTCCAGAGCCTGGCAGAGCTTCGAGGGCCCATTGCAGAGCTCTTTGTCTTTCAGTTGTCGGGCACCCTCTTTTCGTCTGGCCGCCCTCAGCCGCCTCATGGTGGACCGGCCCTGCAGGGGCTCGAGGGAGCGCAGCAGAACGGCAGCACCCTCCCCTGTGACCAAACCACACAATATGCATCAGTCAGCAAGGCTCCACTCTGTCTCCTTCCTATTGCCCTTTAACAACTAACGATTGAAAACACAGGCCTATTGTATCACTGTATCGGCTTAATGTCACGCTAATGATAGAAACCCTTAGAGGAAACGAGGTTAAACCAAAACTCTGTTATCTGGTGATGCATTTACCTTCGCTGGACACGTTCATGCAGAGGTAGATGCCATAAATGGGGTACACATAAATTGTGCCTGGCTTCATGAACATGGCCGTGTTCCTCTCTGTGCGCTTGCCTCCAGCTGAGTGCGAGGCCTGGTCCTCCCCTCCGAGGTACGCTTCAGTTTCCACGATTCTGCCACGCAGCTTGGCGCCATCTGCACACCTGCGCGCCAGCACCTGCAGGCACATTGGGTCTGTTGTAACCAAATTACAATGCACAGCAAAAATGATCATCCACTGAGCCAAAACATCAGACATGTCTTGGTTTTGGACCACAGAAAGCAAAGATTTAGAGAGAACATCAGTGGCTCAGGGAGATTTGTAAATCCGGATCCCTCGAGACATAGAATAGTTCAATTGATCCGAAGTCCCCTCGTGCAGCCCAACATCCAACATCCCGCTCCTCCCATCGTATTCGAAAAACTATGACAGTTCTCAGTTATGATTAAATAACTGTTATTAAGTTTGTCCATTTTGGGCCATATTAAAAAAAATGGTGGGGCAACATGGCCGCCTCCATAGAGAGGGTCTGCGGCTAATATTTATATAAGCGATAATAGAAATATCGTTTTAGATTCCATGTCTGACAACAGAGATGTAAATAATTTCACCTACGTTTTAAACACTGGACCTTTAAAGCCTGAGCGATAACGTGCGACAGAAACAGGAAGTAGTAAAGAAACATTGAACCTGACAGGATGTGGACGCCATTCATGGCTGTCCAGGGATTTGCAGGAGCACTCGCTCAGTTTATAGCTGACACTGACAGTGGCTGTGTTCCATTCAGAGCTCTGACACATACATTAAATCAGCCTCTGTTTTAAGTATACAGAACCAAAAGCAGCATGTTTTCTCGTACTCTCCACATGACACCAGATAGAAACCAGTGTACCATCATTACTGTCACCCCGCGCAGCGCCTGCTGAAGTCATTAAGAATACACCGTGCAGGTGAAGGGTACAGTACCTTTCCCAGGAAGGCTTTAGCCAAACTGATACACGGCTGCTGGAAGAACTGCTCTCCCAGTCTAAGCTGCAGGTCAGTCCCACTAAAATATTTACTTCTCTCCGGCTCTGCCTTCTTCTCCTCCACACTTAGCTGCTTTTCACTGTTATTCACATCTTGTTCAGCTGCAGCTGCTTCTACCGCCGCCATTTTTCTTTTCCTCCCAGCCATGACTTAGTGCAAAACACGTCACTACACCGTTTGTGTCTCTCTATATTCTGCCACAAACACCCCTTTTGTCCCTTTAATAACCATGTAAATTTCAATTGTAGCAGTTAGCACCGGAGCTAGCATACAGGAAGTAGTAATGGAATGTTTTGATTCTCTTAAAGGAGCCGCGCACCTTTTTCCCCCAGAGCATGTAAATCAATGTTTTGACATTGGGTTCTTTCTTTCTTTCATTCTTCCTCTCTTTCTTCAAATTATTGACAATTGTATAGTTTGGCAAATTTGTGTATTTTCTTCTCTTGTCTTTATTTTATTTTATTTTTTTTAGAAATAATTCAAATTGTACTGTTGTTTGTTCCTTGTCTACAGTTTCCCTCCCAAGCTTTTAAATGGGAAGATTTGCTCTATTATTGTTATGAGCCGGTTGTTTGAGCAGACTTTCCTTCCTGCTGCTCACAACAAACTCGGCCGACAAGTCCAACCTCCCAAACGGCGACCTTTTCCTGCCGCTGTCTTATCTTCTTGGCCTCATTTGAAAACAGTGCCCTCTAATAAGAAGTTATAAATAGAGACAGTGACCGCCTGTACCCAGGAAGTGGATGGCGCCAGTTTGGCCCCAGGCTCCATGAGTCCATGTGGTTCCTCTGGACGACTAACTGCGAGTGGTGTGGCCCTGCTGCTCACTGCAAGTTTACATGGGTGAAGTGACACTTTGCTCAGCAAACACTGACCTTTTGAGTTCACGGTTGCTGGTAGTGATTTATAAGTGAATGAATGCATAGATCAACAGATGAATGCGGAAGTGACATCCTGACCTTTCCCCGGCAAACATGGACGGGAACCCAAGGAAGTTGTTTACTTTGTTTATTCAGGGCCACTGTTAAAACAAGGTGGGACAATATGGCAGCCTCTGTGATGAGGATCTGCTCCTTTGTTCCTCCAAAGCTGATAATAATAATAATAATGTTAACACACCGGATATATAAGTGGATAATTTAAAAAAAATCTTGCTTATAAACAAAAACAAATCCCCAATAAAGATAGTTTTTTTTTTTGCAAAGCAGTTATATGTTTAATTTAATGCCAGATTTAGCAAATCATTCCTCTTGAGAGTTAGTAGTTTGAGCTGTGGAAGCCGTGTAGACCTACCACATAGCATTATAATTATGCCCTTTTATCCTAATGAGTTTTCCACTGTTGCTACTTTAAAAGACTCCCTCGCCTTTATCCAGCTGTATTTCAAGCTGTGCGTTGGCATCATCACTCTCTTCGTATGGGTTCTGATGGGGAGGGAGATTTGTTCTCCACATCTCCAGTCACAAGCTCGATGATCTATTCTACATCATTATAGATGTCTGTTCCCGCTGCAGCGTTCATGTGCTGCATGCACAATACCCCCCCCCCCCCCCCCCCCCCCCCCCCCCCCCCCCCCCCCCCCCCCCCCCCCCCCCCCCCCCCCCCACACACACACACACACACACACACCGGTTCTCCTCTCCTGCTGTGATGTACAGCAGCCTTGTTTCCCTGCTTGTTGGACTAACTGCTCCGGCTCCATGCAGCTGCAGCATGAGTTCACTCGCATCTCTGTCAACTGTAACGTAAATGTACTGGGAGTCTCTCCCCCTGTGCAGCTGTGCACTGAGTGAACACACGAGATTGTCATGTCTGCAGTGTGCACGCTATGAGCAACCTTCATAGATGTGCGCTGGAGTAAATACGAACTTGAATTCATTCATTAATTTCTGAATTAAAGGCACAGTGTGTAGGATTGGGTTACATCCACGGGAGAAGGCGTCACCGGCCGATAGATCCTCTAAATCATACGTATCTGATGCTACAAATAGGACGCATGTACTTGTGTTTTTTTACATTATCAGTTTATTAACATTTCTGTAAACCTCATCAGACTAAACTTAAAGAAGAAAATCACAAATAGAAATATGACTAAAAATACCCTCCCTTCACAGAGGCCTCTCTGCCTGGGGTGGTCAGATCATTGGAGGAAGGCCAGTCACTCATACAGTAACGTGTGTGCGTGTGTGTGCGTGTGTGTGTGCGTGTGTGCGCGTGTGTGTGTGTGTGTGTGTGTGTGTGTGTGTGTGTGTGGTGGCAGAAACAGGTGAAGGGCCCACATCCTTGGTCCAAGGGAAAGTTGATCCGCTGCAAACACATAAAAATTCCTGCTCCAGACATTTGCATAGCTGTAGTGACCAGGTCTCATTGCACGTATTCCTCTGCTGTGTGGGATCACCTCCTGCTGTGGTGCCACTTACTGCAGAATGAGACTTTAAGGACCACACGGTCATTTTTGCTGCCCCTTGAAATTCTAGCGACAGGAGCCGGGTGCTGTCATTCCCGGACCGACATGAGCGGAGCAGACAGAAATCTGCTGAGTGTGCTCGACAGAAGAGCCCCTGCATGGCTTGTTGACTTTGCCTCCGCCGAGCCCACTGGTGAAGGCCATTGTTTGCTCCCAGAGATTTTCCACTCATCCGTCAGCGGGTGACGTTGAAGTCTGGGCTGGGGGGGGGGGGGGGGCCTTTTTTTAAANGGGGGGGGGGGGGGGGGGGGGGGGGGGGGGGGGGCATTTTTTAAATTTATTTAGTATTTTTTTCATAGTGGCGGCCTTTGATAATCTTAGCAGCCACAGTGTGTTGGCTGCAGTGTTGCATTCTGGTCTGTGGCCACCTCAGCGATGGTGACGCTGAGCGGGGGACGCCAAAGATTTGTGTGCGTATGCATGTGTGTGTGTGTGCATGTGCGTATGTGTGTGTGTGTGCGCAGATGGACGAACAGAATGCAGAGGACTGAAAATATCATACTATGCCATGAGTCACAGATTCACACTAAGAACAAGAGCTTATCTGCTGCGTGTGATTATCCTC
>JAFBJT010105606.1:3164-28616 GCA_016785325.1 Chascanopsetta lugubris
GGTCCCGCTGTCCTCTCTGTCGGACCTGTACATCACCAGGTGCCTGCGCAGGGCCATCAGCATCACCCGTGACAGTTCACACCGGGGGCACAGCCTGTTCTCGCTGCTGCTCTCAGGGAAGAGGTACTGGTCCATCCAGGCTCGCACCTCCAGATTCGCGAACACCTTCTATCCGAGTGCAATAAGAGTGCTGAACACACAGTAGCTGTGTGTTCAGCCACACTTGCACTTCTGTGCAATATATTTATATTAGAGCCACTCTGCTGCACTGTGTACAGTGTGTATTGTATTGAATGTACATTGTACCACATGCTCCCGTTGTAAATATGTTAGATGTATCCACAGATCCTATTTTATTTTTATTATTTTTTATTCTATTTTTATTTTTATAGACTTTATATTTAGGGTGCCCCTGTTGTTTTCCCCCTTAGCACCACCAGAGTTGTCCTTCAATCTCGTTGTACATTGTGTATAATGACAATAAAGGCATTCTATTTTATTCTATCTATTCTATAATGATAAAGTATAACAGGGAACAAAGGAAGGGACTGGGATGCAGTGGAAGGGGGCGATCAACTCTTCCGATGATTATCCGATGATGCGTTGAAGTAATGATGTGGCTCTGACTTTTTAGAGGTGTGGGAGCTGAACCAACAAACCTCGTAACGTGACCCCCACACCGAAGGAGCAATGGAACTGGTTTGGTGGAAAAGGGGCATGTGAGGACTGCTGAGAGGATCATCGGAGCCCCCTGACCTCAATGCAAGGAACTGTAGGGCAGGGAACATCATCAGAGACGCCACTCACCCTGGATTTATTCTGTTCTCCGCCTTTCCTCCGCCAATATTTTTTCTATTATTTATCGTTTGACTTTCGCACCAATGCTAGGCTAAGTAGCTGGAAGGCTGCGGCCCTGCAGGATGCCTCTGTGCAGAGATTAGCTGGCTATATAGAGGACAAGCTGGTCTCGCTTCCTCCTGTTTCTTCTTTTGACAAACTCATTGAGACAACTATTTGCCTAGATCTCCGCATCCAGGCCTGACGACGCGAGAGAGATAGAAAACACTGTTATTCCCCGGCCAAGGCCCGGTGGCTTCCCCCTTCTCCCACAAGCGATACGCCACCATCACGTGCTTTGGCCACCTACCCGACCACCGTAACACTGGATTCGGAACCCATGCAGGTGTGCCACGCCAGACTCACCGCTGCTGAGCGCAACCGTCGCCGCATCCCGAGCCTCTGCCTATACTGCACTGGTTCGGGTCACTTCCCCAACTCTTGTCCTAACAAGTGGTGCAACAACCCTCCCCGGGCTCCTGTCAGGGTGAGTTGCACCTCCTCACACCTCGGGACTGAAATGTCCCACACTTTGGTCCCAGTCCAGTTGTTTCTTGTTAATGGTTGTCATCCACTATCTACCCTCCTCGACTCAGGATCCGACACCAACATCATGAGCCTTGACTTAGCCCAGCGGCTCAACTTCAAAGGGGAACCCAGTGATTTCCCAATTCCCGCCAAGGCCATCGACAGACATCCTCTGGGAACCATCACTCACCAGACGGTCCCCCTTCAGATGCTCGTATCTGTCAATCACAGAGAGACCATTTGTTTTCACCCCCTGGCATCCTCTGACGTTCCCCTCATCCTCGGCAATCCCCAGCTCCGCCAACACGATCCCCACGTGGCATGGAATACCGGGGACATCAAGAGCTGGGGACCCTTGTGCCAACAACTCTGCCTCCAAAACCCCGCTCACTCTGCGGATCTCCCTCGGACAGTTTCCTGCCCTGACCTCATGGGGGTTCCTGTCGAGTACCACGACTTCGCGGAGGTTTTCAGCAAGGTCCGTGCAACCTCTCTACTGCCGCACTGATCTTACGACTGTGCAATCGACCTTCTGCTTGGCACCGTTCCCCCCAAGAGGGGCTTGTACTCCCTGGCTTCATTCGGAATTATAGCTCGATTGAAGGCCAATATGCAAGAGCCGAGAAGGGCTGCAAGAACAAGAACAAAGTTGTTTTTGGCCAGGACATAACATACTTTACAAGATGTTAGAGTGCCGGGTGGATGAGTGGGTGAATATATATATGTACACGGAGCAGGTCCTCTGCCATGTTTTTCTAGAAGCCCAGAATGGACAATGTAACATCCTTTGAGCTTTAATGCTAACTAAAGGCTACTTAGGGTTATTTAGCCATAACATTCAACTCTATCCCTAGACGTCACGAAGTCCTACACATTGTACCTGTAACCCTCATGTTGTGTTCGTTTCATGCTAAACAATTGTGTGTTCTCTGTCAAAAATGACTATTAATGATTCTATTAAGAATATTTATATATTTATGTTTTTTCAGAAGATTTATTTACACATATTATGTATACTACTTTGTAACATTACAAGTTTTGAATTTCTTTTGTCATTGTGCATCTTGAATTCGAGTTCTACAAAACAGAATATTTACTATTAAAAAGAATCAGGTAAAACAAAGTATACTGTTTATCACAGACTACGTTGAGTCAAAGTTGCCTTGTACATTTGTTTTGAAACCATTTCAAATGTGTATACAGTCGAAAAAAGTAACACTTGTGTTTCGGTTAAATGTGACCGGGATTATATTATTTGTAGTCAAAAGACATTATCCTCATACTAATAATATTCCAAAATCAATGTCTTAATCCATTAAAGAACAACTAAAAAGAACAATAGCATTACACTGTTCATTGGTCTGTCAGATGTGTTTTTGCCCAATAATAGGAAACTGAACCAAACCAGGCTTCTCAACTTGATGGAGTAGGTTAAAATTATCCTATTGAATGTCCAACCTCCTCGACTTCTTCCTCTGGTCTCCGCTTTTGTAATTATTCCAGCGGTTTGAGAGACAAACATATTCCATCACACTCCTCTGTTGGATGTATCTCATGTGTGGCAGACAGGTTATGAATACAAATGTTCAATAGGACACAATATCATATCTTTTTATCCCGGAGAACAATCACATGCCGTCCTGTGTCACCACAATTCATGCAGGTAAACGAGGCGAGGCCGAGCGACTGATATGGAGATGAGGTGGGCGGCGTCTGACGGTCCCCGAGGAGGCAGACGAGTGAGATTGAAGTCTTGGAATTGGGAATGCATTTTAAATGTTTATCCCCAACTTTCTCGCCGCCTGCAGCGATGACCTGCGAGCACCACCTGAATCAACCCGAGCAAATGAAGTGAACGATGAGTGATGCTTAGCAAAGCGCTGCTGGCGCTTCCAATCAGCTGTTTGTCACCCCACCGGTCACTTCGCAGCCAGAGCCCAGATCTATCATCTGCTTTATTCTAGCAGGCGTGGAAACACTCCCAGCAGCATTAGGACAATAAAGTGGTCACAGCACACTGAAGTATTGCAAATCAGTAAAGAGAAATGAAATGTTACAAAAAATAAATGAATAAATTCATATTCAGGTCATGCAAAATATAATGGGAAATGCTGGATTGAAGTTGACATGAGGAAATCGCTGTCTCACATTTAAAGGTGCAGTGTGTACGATTCCCGGTCTTTTTTGTCACTGCTAAAGCAATTACATACTGACATTTTCTTGAATTTATATTCACCTGAAGATTTTTTTTTTTCATTACCGTTAAATGAGCCCATTAATGTATGTCTAAGCCAGGAGCGGGTCTCTTCTCTTCAGGGTCCGTCTTGTTTTTACAGTAGCCTGGAGTGGACATACTAAGCATGTTTTGAGTTTTATTGACAACTCAAGTCTACCATAGGTTCTCCTACATGCTCAACTGGGAAGGGTGAGGCGATGGATACAATATGCACGGTGGCTCAGTTGGTAGAGCTGTTGCCTCACAGCTCGTAGGTCCTGTGTTTGATGCTCCCTGCGGCCGGAAGTCTTCCTCTGCGGAGTTTGCATGTTCTCCCCGGTGCAACCCGGCGGATTCCTCCTTCCATAAATCACCTCTAAAAACATTGCATAGCCGTCATCTGACCACAGATGATTACAAGAACTTGGTCCTAGCTGCCCCCAGAGGAAGGACGAGCCAGGATGGGTGAAAAGCAGAGACTGAATTTTGCCAGCATGGAGTGTGTGTAATTCCCCGCATGTACTGCATGTCATGCACCTTTAAAGATTTGATTGTTAGATTCAAAAAAACTGTAATCAATGAACGTAATAATCGATTAGAGTCGATAAATCGATAAATCGTTTCAGCTGTAGTTATGTCTGTGCATGCGGTGCCGTCTTTCGGGCCCTGTGCACACCGATAAGAATCCATGGAGTCTGATGATGGTGTGAAATGAGCCATCAAATGGGGCCGGGACACGTCAGGGTAAATGTCAGTGTCTCACATTTACGGGGGTCACTGTTCATCATCATCGGGGTTAGGGGTAAAATGAACGTTAGTGAACCTGGAGGGATTGTGTATCAGTGTGACTTCAACATCACTTCAAACCTGGTGCTGTAACAAAAACACAGTGTGGCGGTGAGAGACAAGCTTCGTTTCTCATTTCCCGATACCTTTAATACACTTGTTCTGTGCTGTGACCTGTTGAGGCAGTTTGTGAGCAGCTGGATGGGAAAGTGCAGAGTGGATGTGAAGTTAAAGGATTGTGGATTAAGGTATGCAGAGATTGGGTCAGACAACAGAACAATGGCAGTGAGGACATGGACAGATTTTCTTGTGATTTTCAAAACACTGGTCAAAAGTGACACGGTACTCAAAGAGAAATAATCCTAATAACTGTGGATCCTTGATTTACTATCAAGCTCCAATGAGTTTTTTTCCCCCACCTTTTTATACTTTTGTGGATCCTCATGGTTCTAAAACAAGCAATTAACTCAGTACAAGTCCCTGATGATTGAAATGTGTAGATAACTCTGATGCTTCATGGGTGAAAATATCAGTAAGTCATTGTTTTGTTGCATTTTTTTCTACCAGTGGAAGTGACAAAAACTGAAACCGTATACATTGCACCTAGTTATGTGTATTGTGTGTTGATTTCAGTCTGTTGAAAACATGTGAGAAGTTCAGCAGAGGTCACCATCTTCTTCTGGAGATGAATACAAACTTGACAGGATTTCAACTCACTGGTTTTCTGGGAACAAGCTACATACATATCAATAATTTAACGTATAATATCCCAACTCAAGTGGCTGAAGCAACATGACTTGAATGATCCATGTAACCTGATGTAAAAAATAAATATATAAATAAAAGTGCTTCATTGTTTTTCCATCACGTGAGCACAATCAAATCATGGATTAGTAGTGTGTGCTTAAGTGAGTGGCTTGGATCACAACAAATCTTGTGCTATTATTTGGTATTGTATATTGACAATACTAATAATGAATTCAAAATAATTCATTATCTTCCAGTCTCGTGATCACAATAAAAATATATTAAATACTACTCTTCTCAAAATTCACTTTAATAATAGGTCAAATGAGCAACACCTATGATAACCTGTATGATCACTGCTATCAAATTGACCAAATCAAAAATCAGCATTTGGTGATGAACATGCAGCATGCAGACCGATACATAAATGTCATAGGTATAAGTATCCATAACAGAGATCTGATTACTGACAACAGGAAGTATCATTTAGAAACCAATATAAGAGGAGCCATTGATCAGCCAAAGTCCCCTGACCGCCTCCTGACCTCATCTTGCCAAAACAAAGAGCAGCAACAACTGTAAGAATAACTACTGAGGTTCAAACATTAGATGAAAAATGTAAACTGATCAAATCAGCCTCATTTATTCACAGAGCCGGGGGCTACCCGTGATTGGCTGAAAACCAGTGTCAAGCTGTACTTCATTAGTTGTATCTGAGGTTATTTTGTGTGTGTGTGTGTGTGTGTGTGTGTGTGTGTGTGTGCTGTTGATTTGGTTTAATGAAACTTAATCATGCTAATCAATGGACTCTGTTGGGAGGGAGTTAGATGGAGTTGAAAGATAAATAAAAGACTTGCAGCAGCAGCAGGAGTGGGTTTCCTGCCAGGCACCGTGAGAACCACTCCCACTCAGATTGTTTAGATTATGCAACGCGGCGTTCAAATCTATTATTATCCATGTTGATATAACTCCAGTCATGATGTAAGTCACTGCTGTGACCGTGTCTTTAGAATGGAACTCCACTTTGTCCTTGGGCTCCTGAAAGTCCAATTTCCATATTTCCACTAAATCAGCATAGGAACCATCATAACATAATATCATGCATGAAGCCAACATGACATTATTTTATATACATTCAGATATTGATATATTAAAAGGTGTGGTGTGTAAGATTTGGTGACCTCTAGAGGTGAAGTTGCATGTTGTATCCATCACCTCATCCTCATGCAATGGAACCTATGGTAGACTTCAGTTTTCATTAAAACTCAAGGGATGTTTAGCATGTCCATCCTGGGACTACTGTAAAAACATGGCGGCCCCCATAGAGAGGTCCCATGCCCTCATGTAAATGTACATCAATGGGCTCATATAAGGTTAGTGGAAAAGTAATTATAAATTCATGAAAATGTCAGTTTGTAATAATTTTGTAATATTTTAAAAGTGATAAAAATGACCAGAAACATATACACTGCACCTTTAAGGAATATACTGTGATATATTAAGATTTGATTTGTATGCTTCTTATCTCCCTAACCCTACCTGAAATCAGGCTAGGTAACCTTTTACTCAGAATTATTGGACCAACAACTGTAACTTTAACCATACCATCATCTTCATGCTAATCAATTGTATTCCTGTGTGCCTCCACTGCCAGAGATTTTACTCTTGTATATTTTTTATTTTTTATATTGCTTATTGTTTTCTAAAGCATCCATTCCCCAGTTAAGTTGTTTGATTTGCCTTTGTTGAATGATCGTAAACAGACCATGAACAGTTTTTACTGCCTGTTAAACACACTTTTATTCGGCCAACAAGCTAATTCATAAATAGAAGACAAGCAACAGCTGGTAATAACAAAGGAACATTAATGATGGGACGTGATAAAGTCGCTCCAAACATGATGTAAATCACTGCTGTGACCTTCCGTGTCTTCAGACCATAGACTATAAAGATGGACGTAGCGTCTGTGACGTCAACCGTTGGTTTCAGTGCAGTGGTTTTGTGGAAAATTGTAGGTGGGGTCCCTTGTCACCATCTTGCCAAATCCTAACTCCCCCTACTTCCTGGTTCATTCATTCATTCAAAAAGGGCCAAAGAGACGGAACACACACAGAGCTGTGGGTCGGCTCATGGTGCCGTCCCCTCATCCGCGGTACTAAACAGGTCGGGTGTCAGTCAAGAGACCACACCCCTAAATATGCACATGTTGATAAAAAAAAAGAAGCAAGAATCCACCCCCCCCCCCCCCCCCCCCCCCCCCCCCCCCCCCCCCCCTCCCCCCCCCGTAACAGTTGTTATAGTAACACATGTGACTGATTGAGACCAAAACAGAAATGTGTATCACTCTTTAAACATGTTTAATTCATCTCTAAAGTTGGTCATTTTAATATGGGAATCTATGGGTTTTTTTTCTCCCTTTTGGAGTCAGCCCCCAGTGGTCACCCTGTGAACTGTCCGTTTTTTCACCTCTTATTGTGCTTCATTCGTCTGCACCGGAGGTTGCCCCTCGCTTCAGACTGGAACTACACTTTGTCCTTGGGCTGCTAAAAGTCTAATTTCCACTTTCATCCACTAAATCAGCATAGGATCTTCCCAGCATGCAATAGGAGGCAACAAAAACGCTGAGTGTTGACATTAAATATAGGCACAGCAGGGGGGTAGAAGGAGTCAGGAGAAGTTCTTGACCCCGAGACCCGTCTCTTCCACTCGTACATGCAAACTGGGAGTTGTAATGATCACAGAGATCAGTGCACGTTTGATGTGGAATAAATGATGAAAGAACCTGCAACACTATCTATTGTAGACTGCTTTTATTTGCGTAACCCCGCACCCCCCAGTTATGATTAGTACAATTCAGTGTCTGCAAACGCTTCCCTGAGCATTCTTCAAAGCATTTATCCCTAATCTGGATGTGTGTGGGAACGTCGACGTGTTGACAATATCTACACATATGAATTATTGAACATGCTGTTCTTGAAACAGAATCGTGGCGTCTCTCATAATGACGTCTCTGTGAGTGTCAGTCACCGGGACACAGAGATGTGTATCCAAGAAATGAGTGGACAGCGATTCAAGAGGTAAAAGGATGAGTCCGTTTCCATCATGTAATTATTTATACAGGCACACCGTTGTTGCATGATGTCTTCATTGAAATAATAAAGGACAAGTATGACTTGCGTAGATAGATGAATCCTTATTGTCACTGCACAATCATACTTCTGCACAGTAGTATGACAAAACAAATCGGTGCAAAGAAAGGAGAGACATTGAATAAAAAGATAATAAAAAATACACTGGACAACAATCTTAATATAAACATTATAGACATAATAGATTATATGCATACTAAACTAAGCAATGAGGTGAAGAATAAAAACTGAGCCAAAAGTTGCAACGTAAAAACAAAATGCATTACAGTGCAGAGAATAGGTGGTGTACATTGTTTGGTCTTTTTAAATTTCAATTTTTTTATTTCTATATATATTTTTTTTTTTTTTTTCTCTTTTTGTATTTTTTTTTTTTTTATATATTCATTCATGTATTTTGGGTGTTTTGGTTGATTCTGCATTGATTAGGCTTATTGCTTCGTCGTAGAAACTATCCCTGAGGAAAGTAATCTAGTTCTATCTGTAGCCTGAAATTATAACTTACATTATAAGTATATTCATAGATTCCTCAATGTGCAGTAGAAACAAAAAAAATTCAACCTTAATTAATCAAGTGTTTAGAAAACCCAGGGAATCGACATCTCAGTGCCCGCGGTCACCATGCAGGTCGCCCGCAGGGATGAAATGAGTCGCCCGCAGGGCAAGTTATAAAAATAGCACAAGTGGACACACTCTAAAAACTGATGGATTTTAAAAAATCAATTACGACTGCATTCATTTATAAAATTAATAGTTATACATAGAGCTGGGCCAGTAAAATGGTAATTGGTAGAAACTAAATAAATGAGTCCACATGTTTGCGTGTACTCAACATGTTGTTCACACACACACACACACACACACACACACACACACACACATTTTTGAGTCTCACACTGAGCTCTGACACACGCTATCATCAACAGTGATAAATAAAATAAATTCTCAGTCTAACCATCATCATCCCTGTTTGATGTCCTCACTTATTACAGTATGACTTTAAAGGTGCAGTGTGTACGATTTTGGTCATTATAATATTATTGGTATTTTTTTTCCATTACCCTCAAATGAGCCCACTAATGTATATTTACATGAGGAGGGGGTCCTCTCTGTGGGGGTCGCTATGTTTTTACAGTTGCCCAGAGTGGACATACATCTTTTGAGTTTTAATGACAACTGAAGTCTACTGGGTTTTTGTGTTGGCATACTGTGATATTCAGTACTATCCCAAGTTAAAACTGTACAATATTTTTATTAAATCAATTTAGAAGTTAACATTTTATCCTCGATTTTGGTTAAGACCCACCATCACCTCATTAAGAGGTGATGGTGGGTCCCGAAGCCAGACCTGTTGAGAACCACTGGTTCAAGGGTTCTTCAAGACTTGATAAAGCGCTATATACATACATTTGCTATTTACCCTTCTGGTTGTGGACAACTGGCTTTGGGACCTCCCACATCACTTCACATCAAAAACACAAAGTGAGATGGTGGAGTTTATTTCTAATGCAGAGGATCAAAGTGGAGCTGCAGGTGGAGTCTGTATCTCACTCCTCTGGAAGATGAATGGAGAGCAGAATCCAGGAGGTGTCTCCTTGATGGGGAGATGATTAAAGAAACCTGACGGCACAGGAAACACTTGACACACTGTGAGTACACCTGAGCTGGATCCATCACTTCACAGAGCACCTCAGAGGGACGGTCCACAAATACATCAAACACAAGTGTTTGTGTGCCTCCATCATGGCACCATCACTTGCCTCACATGTCTCCTTAAAGGTGCAGTGTGTAGGATTTAGCCATATCCAATGATGACATATTTGTCTTCATCTTTCCAAGCACAGGGAAGCCCATGGTGGTCATCATGAAAACTCAAGTATGTCCTTTATGGGGAACTATAAAAACATGGTGGTTACATAAAGGACAACTTTTACACTCAATATAATTATTTCTCCACTTCAGTCCTACCTATATGTAGGTCTGTATAACCAAGTCTGTTAGTGTTATGTCCCATTAGTTCACGTCAAGTCTTTTCGTCGGTGTCTATTGTTCCCTTCGGCCACTGTTTTACTTTGGTGACAGCTCCTCGTCTTCCTGTATTGTCTGCACGCTGTCTGCCTTGTCTGCGCCTCTCCCTGATTCCTTCATTGCCTGCACCTGGTGTCCTCTCGTGATTACCCACACCTGTTAGTGATCCCTGCTCTCTCCATATATTCTCCCACCTCCCTCTGTCTGTTGTCAGTGCGTGGCTTATATGTCGTTAGAACTTCACGTCATCTTGTTGATTATTCTTCACGCCTAGAATCTCTTAGTTCTTGATTTTCCTAGATCCAGTTTGTCTCCTTGTATAGCGAACCTCGGAGCTCCTTTTGTTTTTGCATTTTTCCTAGAGTTTAGTTTAGTTTTCCAATTTCTCCTTTTGTGTGAGCCACGGAGCTCCGTTTTTTTTTTTAAACCTGCCTGAGAGAAATAAGAATATTTAACTCTTGTCTCGATCCCCATCTCATGCTTTGGGTCCAAGCAGTGTGAACCCGTTCCTAACACCATGTGACTCCGATTTCTCATACTCCGATAACTGCAGATTAAGGAAATCGGAGTATCCTGTATACACTCCGATCATACTGTGTATATATACTGTATGTATGCATGAGCATATGAATAATCAGATAACTCAAATTATCGGTTAATGACCAGAGTTTTGAGTGTCATGTCAACGGGCTCATTGTTGCACCCAATCCATCGTAGGTTCCAAGCATAAGTTAAGTTTTGTATGTTTATATGTGGGTTGTTATGCAATACGTCTCTGATGTGAAATGTGTATTTGTTTTTATTACTTTTCACTGTATTCCTCTACATCCCCAGAGAAATTAAAGTTCAGAAGATGAAGAGACTTCTCCTCCTATATATGTTCCAGTCTATTTGTTGTGGCCTGTTGCTGTGATACACCCACATGTCCTCTGCTCATCAGAGCGGCAAAACTTTGCTGATTCTGAAGCTTATTCTTCATCTTTTTCAACAAATGTGCTTTACAGTAAACATGCCCATTATACACGTTTTCCTTCTATTAGAATTCCTGTTTTTTGTGAAAAAACCAAATTTTCTTCAGCACGATCAGCCAATGCAACAAGTTGTTTGTAAAAGCAGATTTTTTTGACATTGTAATGATTAAACGATTGCCATGGAAATTGTATTCATGAGGTTTCTGTCATTTAAATGGAAAAATGCGTTTGATGTTCATGAACCCATAATGCAGCTCACACACGTACATGCAGGCACTTAGAAAAAAGGATTCATGGCTGAAATTAAAAGCAGCCCAACAGGGAATGAATTAGATAGAAACCTTAGGTAGAGTCACCGGTGAGGGATCCACGCCCAGGACGGACAGACGTGCAATGAATATTACATAGTATAGAATAACAATACACACATTATAAATGTAAATGTTTAAGTCCATCTTGATCTCTGGGTTCATCATGGTCCGTCCGCATGTCCCGGACCCACTGCCAGATCAGTCATGGCTCGAGACTCTGGGATGCCAGTGTCCTCGTCACCGTCTTGGCGTCGTCCCGTTCACCAACAGCAGCACAACTGGAAAACAATGGAGTGCATGTGCTTTCATGGGTTAAATGTTATATATACATTGTCTTGTATATAATTTATAATCTCTTGGAGACACATTTGTATTTTTATGAAAATACAATAAAAAAAAACACAATAATAAATAATTGACAATAAAAAAAGAAGATAGGACATGCAACCAACTTTGAATTTGAGTTTAAATTTAGATACTTTGTTAAGGATGTATTTTCTTATTTTTTTATTTTTTGATATCCAGCTGCTATAAGCGATTGCTGCCATACAAAGTTTTGTCGTGTCTTGCTGTGCAATGACAATCATGCTGTTGGGCTTCCCTGCCATGTGCTAAACAAGGAGAGACATACATGTACTCCTGGAAGCCTGAGTTAGAGTTTCATTGTTCTCTCCAATTGTTCCCTGAAACCCCTCCCCTCCTCCACCCCTAGGTGTGATTCAGACTCGGGACTGAATCCTTAGCCTGCAATGGCTGAAGCCGACACCCCCAGCAGGGAGCCCCGGTGACATCACTCAAAGTTATAAAACACTGCCGTGCCCATCCGCCATTGCTTTTTCCCAGCTCATCACCTTGGGGGAGCAGATCTTCCACCCTTTTAACTATTTGTCTAGCCTTTTCCCCGTGCACCGTTTACAGCGAGGAGATACTTCAAGTTCCCTAAGGACTTGGCTGACAAAAGGGAACAAACCTTCCACCTTGAACTCTATTTTTCTATCACCCTTAAGCTTTTTCCACCGCCTTCCAACTTGTGGACTGAACCCATAGACTACAGTTTTCTTGTTTCCCTCCAATGTGTTTCCCACCGCTTTTGGATCAACTAAAGACCGCCGCGCAAATCCTCTGTGAGCCCCCGTGAGTACCTACATATCGATGCATCCTTTTGATCCTCTCCACCGCTGCCAAGAAATGAATTTTGTCATGGTCACCAGAGTCACCTGGACGAGAGCCCATCATCCAGCCACAGAGAGTGCTGAACGGACTATACTATCCCAAGAATTGGAGTACCTGGATAGCAGTTTGCATTCTGTCGTAGCCGCCTAGAGTGCACAATGACGAACCGCAGAGCCCAGTCACGTACCGTGCTACGGAGTACTAGAATGGACTTTGCTGTACAACTCCAAACGGAGCAACTCCATAGTAACTGGCAACTCCTGGTAACTGATTCAGTTAGTGTTGGATACACTGTGTTTGTGAAACTTGTAAAAGCTGTGTGTTTTTATTCTGTGGTCTAATAATCCGTGATCTGATCAGCCTGATAAACCAAAAGTAGGCGTAGCTGCCTCATGTGTGAAAGTAGTTTAATCGCGCCTTCCATTAACCAGTAATTATAACGAGGGTCAAGGGAGAGGATTCAGATGACGTAGTTTAGATTAGATTCTGTAAACGATGTCATGTCATTTGTCTGTCTCCTCTGCCCCTGTCATAATCACCATGCCCACCAGAGATCGCCCTGACAATCAAACATGAATATGGGTCATGATGAGCTGTTTACACAGATGACGTGCAGGGTCATTTCTGAAAACTGAGTCACAATTGGCTGATGGCTCCCTTACATTTGTTCAAATGCTTAATTCATATGATTTAAGACAATAGAACTAAGATATATCATAATATACTGTACGTGGCTATACCATTGATAGCTTCAGATCATGACTTGCAAAAGATACAATCAAGAAACAATCAAACCGATGATGTTAGAAATATGATCTGTGTGTTGGTGCATCTTCTTTTAGCTTAAATTTAAATTTATTGATTGAATTTCTCTGATTTAAACAATTATAATGCATCATATCTGCCATAATGTAATTTCACATTGTCTTCTACATGTCAATTTTTAAACCCCATGCTACTCTATCATTTTAGGTGTAGGTGTGAGGCTGGCAGTATTAAGGCAGAGAGGTAGAGGTAAACAATCACTTACTTCATGTATACAAAAGTGCAACTCGTCCTTGACCCTGTGGGCCACACTGAACAACGGCCACATCGTGTCTAGCCATGAAATGCCCAGGTCTGCTTTATACCTACACATAAAGTCAGTTTAAAGTATCCGATAAACTGAATTCCGCAAGTAGTGCGAAGTCTTCATCTCCCCTTGTTCAGTCCCTCATGTCCCTGCTGGAATCCTGAAGCCACCATCAGTGTTTGAATCTAAGAAAATAATTCTGGATCCAACTCACACGAAGCTGTTATGAAATCACATTGCAAAAATATATTTTTTTATTGTGCTTTGATTTCAGTTAAAAACAATAAATCCATTTGCCACCACAGCTCTTCCTCGTTTCACTCCACTTACAGCCGTTTGTAATTGCTTTGTGCTGAGTGGAATGGATGCGTGCGTATGATTGAATGCACAGTGGGCATTGATCAGTGGGGGAGATAGCTGCAGAAACAATAGTCCACTGATGCCAGCTGGTATCATTCACTGAGCCAAATGGTCAACAATTTAGATAACAGATCTCAGCAGCTGACTTCCTGATGTAAAACTGTTGAACAAGTGCAGACAACATGCCGCTCAACTCTCCTGTGGGGAGGTATTTGGTTCAGAGCCCAATATTGTTGTCTTATCTCAACGAAATGTGCTGTTTCATTGTGGCCAAACATAACCATGTCATGGAAGAGAGTGGTTCCATAAATTGTGCTAAGGAATTTGATCTCACACTTGTCAACGCTGTAATTCATCGCTCCATTCATTGTCCTTCCTGCTGCATTTTTAACATGGAAAAGGGTTTTGGGGGTTTACCTTTAAATTAATCACAAGATGGCGTGACCACATCAAGGCTGAGGGTCCTCTGCAAGGACAGCTCATCTCATCCTGGCTGATTTACTGTGCGTGTTGCACATCCACTCAAACAGAACACAGTTCAGAGGATGTGAATGCAGCACAACATGGGTCCATGTCCCATGTAAGATAAGGAAAACATGTTCCCCTTTCTACTCAGATGATCACTTTCATCCCCTTCTTGCTCTTACAGTTCCTAGCTGAGTTGACCTGGATGTCATAGGTCGGATCTGTGCATGGAGCAGAAAAAACAAAAATCCCAACCAGGGTTAAAGGTTGCATGTTTAATCCATCACCTCATCATCACCCTTCTGAACATGCAAGAGAATCTATGGTCGATTGCAGTTGTCATTCAAACTCAAAACATCTTTAGAACGTTCACTTTTACTACTGAAAAAACATGGCCTCCATAGAGGACCCGCTCCACATGTAAATAAACATTAATAGGCTCATTTTAGGGCAATGGAAAAAAAAAATAAAACATTGATGTGATTATACATTCATGAAAACGTCAGTATGTAGCTGTTTTGTAATATTTTTTAGAAGTGACAAAAATGACCCAAATCATACACACTGCACCTTTAAGTGATGCCCAGTGTTAAACAACTCCAACTTTCCCCTGTGATTTCAACTGGTCCCTCTGACACCCAGCTGTAGAATCTGATACTTAATGGAGGAACTTTTTCGAGCGTCGCACAAATCATTGAAGAGCCGAGAGGAAATGAGCAGAGTGAGCGAAATGAACAGATTGGGTTAGTCGGTTTAACCTGCAGGACACCAGGATCTGAAACAATGTCACATTCATTAACCACAAGTTTGACACGTGTCCTATGGGATCTAACAAGATACAGATCTGACAAGTCATGAACAGGAAAAAAAAAAGAAAAAAAAAGATGAACTCGAGTACATTGTCCTCTTTATTTTCTTTGATATGCAGATCACTGGCAACCCAGATTGTATGTTGATGCCATCTTTCACATCTGTGATAAGCGTGATGCATGGATGTGGGATGTGTGTCCAATGCCTCGTCAACAGCAGCAGCAGCAGCAGCAGCAGCAGCAGCAGCAGCAGCAGCTTTCAGCAGATCTGCTTTGCCGCTGTGCACTAAAGTGTTCTGACAGCGCTCACAGACTAACACATGATTTGGCTCTTGCGCACATGAAAGGATAAAATTGAAAAGATTCAAGGCATAAAATGTTACCTTGAGCTCACAGCTGAACTTTGTCTAAAAAATATACTTTCTATACATCAGGGGAAACCTGATTACAGGTCAGGGCCATCAAGGTGGATTGTGGGAGAACAGAAAATACAGGAGTTTGGGACCAGATACACAATCATCCTTGAACCTCCGTACTTCCAGCTTGACTTGAACAATTGTTGCCCTACACAGTGAGTTCTACTCACATATGGTACTCCCATATACCTCCATTATGTAAACGTTGTTGTGTTAGATCCAACAATTTACTTTTTGCATATGTATGCAATTATTTATCAATCCATTCTCAACAGTATTTGAATATAGTACATATGCTTCTTACTCAGGTTGAACACATATCGTTTGGTAAAACCATTGAAAGAACCACTGTGAGATACTACATACATTTGAAAACAGCTTTGGAGCCAGATCCTTGTAGCTGCAGCCACTCTCTAGTTTCTGTTATTATGGGATACCATGTGACTCAAGGTGCAGAGAAGAAAGGCAGCACCTCATGATATCAATTAAATCTCTCTGGATTAGCATTACCCATAAACCAACAAATAAACAACCCAAGAGATTACAAAATCCCAGACCACAGCTGTGGGACTCAGGTGCAGGTATTTTAGCACCCATGAGAGTTCAATCCTCAAGCGCTCTGAGTACTCCCGCACGTCACCTTGTAATAGATTACTCCTGACACTGACTGTGTTATACTCTATATTCTTCCTTTTCTCACTCTCCACCCGGTTTTTCATCATTTCTGTCAGCCGGGCCTCCACAAAAGCATAATCTTCAGGCATGATTGGAGAACTCTCAGCTGTAATTAAATGATAAGGTGTTTATGCAAATATATCTGATTTCTGTTGGCGGCGGCGGCGGTGGCGGCTGTTTGAATGAGGGGGGATGAGATAGCAACAGATCATTGATTAAATAGAGTCTGTTAGTGTCATCCTACTTGCTCCGTTTCTGTAAGACACTCACTTGCTCACCTTATCAGTTTGGCAGATTAGCTGTGAAAGTAATACTGACACTGTGAATGCCATCAGATATTTTTTAATTGGAAGTGTGGCAGCTTTAGAATGTACAGCCAGCGTGCGTCTACATGGATGCACACAAATATGGGAAGTGTACCCACTCCTTCTCATCACTTATCAGCTCATCTGCTCTCACTGCCGCAGATGTAAAAACACAGGACTGTTTGTGAGATGTTGAGATCACAGATGTATGTTGTCAAATGTTTCAACACACATGTACAAATGTATGCCATTGTAATCACTGAACGGTCTTGAGCGATATGAAGTAGATGTAATCAGATCCCCAGTGACCAATGATAAACAACTTACTTTGATTCTACTCGAGGGAGTTTTATTTAACTGTTACGTGCAAGGAGTAAGCTGCGCACAGAAAACAATTAGGTTCAGTCATGAGGTTGGGTTTTCAGGAATGATGGTGAGCTTAATTTTACAATTGTGCTCAAAATTAGAAAAATAATTACAAAGTCCTTCAAGGAGTGGAGACAATGTGATGCCA
Source organism: Chascanopsetta lugubris (assembly GCA_016785325.1). NCBI lineage: Eukaryota > Metazoa > Chordata > Actinopteri > Pleuronectiformes > Bothidae > Chascanopsetta > Chascanopsetta lugubris. The sequence goes on from JAFBJT010105606.1 coordinate 20,523, forward strand.
ACAGAACAACTTAACAAAACTAAGGAGACCAACCAAACCAAAACAAACAGAAAACACATGACTCCACAAATGAAAACAAAGGCCTAACCCTAACCCTAACCCGAAAAAACGTATCCAGGATCGCTAACTATAAAAAATGTGTATTTTCTTATATTGATATATTATTACCTTGTGTCTCTAAGATGTACTTTTTGGTTTCTAATTGAAATGCAGAATAAAATGGAACATTTCCCTAGCACCGAGAGATAGTATTTTATTTTCCTTTAAAGTGACTCATTGATTGAGGAATCGGCACCAGACGATCACAAATTGTTGTATCTCTAATTTCTATCACTATAAATCATGACAACAGTTCTGTTCTGCAGACAAAATATATATATCAACTTTTTTATGACATGAGTTCATCTTCAGATATCATGGGTGATGTAGAAAAGTTTTCTGTGCAACATTGGATTTAGATGATTTCTCTACTTCTGCAGTCTGAAGAGACACTGCAGCAGATTGCACTTTTCAAACCAAGTTTTCATAGGCCTTGACCTTTGACCTATTGGTTTCATACGTTAGTCATCACCATCCACCAAGTTTGGCGGTAATCCATCAGTGGCTTGTTGCGTTGTGTGTTGTGCGTGTGTGTGTGCTTGTAGGTGTGTGTGTGTGTGTGTCATGCCTAAATGTGCCACACAATATTGTGCATGCATTGTTTGATGACTTTTTTAGAATAATGTAACATTACAAAGTCAGAGTTTGTCTTGTGATGAGGACTATGTGTGTAAATGCTATAAAATGACAATAAATCAATCTGTGGAGATGATGGAGGTGAGGAGATGTTCACCACAATTCATTGAGGGGAGGAGATCAATGTGTGCTGTGATGCGCCAGTCCATAGTTTCCATGTTATGTGTATTTGCACATTTAGTGACAGAGTCACCATCTCTTTTGTAAATAGTTTTACGCTTGATGAATTCCAACTTCAACATGCAACATTTGTAATACAGGTTTTTTCCCAATAAATATATAAAAATCATATTCTGTTTTCTGCTTTTCTTCAATTTGAATTGTTATTACACTCTTGTAACATGCAGTGAATTGGAAAAATGGGCAAAAGCTCTTACTCACAGGTGATTCCTGACCCTTTTAAATTCAAAATAAGTAAAAAAGTTCCAGGCGGACATTTGAGGCTTAGGTGTTACAGGGTTAATTGAAAGACTTAATAGACTCACTTGGTGTCTGTCTGCCTCCCCCGCCCCTTCTGTGCATTTCACACTGTGTGAGTATGAATAAATTGAGGGACTATATTGTCATTATATTTGCTGTATTAGGCTACAGAGTGTCATTTTGGAACATTTTTGGTTGGTGGTGTGCCGCAGAACCTTTTCAGTCTGAAAAATTGATATTTAGTTTATGTAACCCTTTCTCATACACAAAAGTCACCATAGGTAATTTGAAAATGGGAACAACTGCAGCTCTAAATGTAACAAATTGTTTGTATAAATAACATGTATGTATGTCTGTATCTGATTTATAGACTTATATCAATAAATTGTTCAGAATGAGAAAATCTGACTTACACAAAATTGACAGTTTGGCTTGCCACAGATGCATGTCATACCCACCATCAATTCGTTAGCATGGGTCGTTAACATTAGGTCTGTCCGATTGCAGATCTCATCCTCCCCCCGCGGGATCTTTTGGGGGTATCTCTCTGTAAGGCTTTCCGTAGCTTGAGTGGGTTCTTTCTCATGAAAGATACAGGCTGGGAGGCTAACCCATACTGTCCTGGTTGCCGTCTTTCCGAGCTGTCACCTGTCAAAAATTGTCCATGGTAGGAGCATATAGAGGTGCCACTTTACACTTCTGTATTCTATTGATCTGAATTCCAGATCGGCTTTTTACCACGCTCTCATATTAAGTTTAAACAAATGCAGGAATAGGAATTTTCTTTTTGATCCAACCAAACTCTGTGAAATGGATGAGAGTGAGCTGCAGGAACAATATGCTCTGAGCTCATCTGATCTGACTCTCGGGATATAAATGAATCAGACCCCTTCCACCAGCCAAGGATACAGAGAGAGAGATCATTCCAAAGGGAGCGACTACAACACTTCAAACATTTCATTTCATCTAAAAAATCGAAAGAACTTTCCCCAAACTTTCAGATTGCATTCGGAATATCACCCACAACCCCAGTAATGGAGGCATCAGCCGAGCAAAGCTAAACAAAATTGATATTATTGAAAACTATTTGTTCACTCAACTGTTACAGGCATCCAAAATGTAACAAAAGTACCTGGAGTTTACAGAATATCATTTAGAAGTCATTCAAGTGGCAAGCCGCACTGCGTCCATCTGATGCAAAAAAGTGCGTGTATAATCTGTATTATGAAATACATAATTTACATATGAGTAATTTGACACCAATAACAAACACATTAGCATTGAAAATTTGCGATTTTCTGTATTATAATGGCATATAGTGGGTTGTGGTGATGGACTCCTAACTCCTCCTACTTCCTGGCTCATTCAAAAACGGGCATAGAGGCGTAGCACACACGGAGCTGTGGGTGGGCTCAAGCTGCCATCGAGGTGGCCATGGCCTCAATTAAACGCAATTTCGAGCATTGATAATAAGTAAAAATTCAACCCCCGTACAGTTGTCATGGTAACATGATCAACTTGTTATATTTGCTCCCTTTTGGAGTCAGTCCCCAGTGGTCACTCTGTGAACTGCAAGTTTTTTCACTTCCTAATGTTCTTCATCCGTCTGCACCTGAGCTTGTGGTGTCTGCAAGAGGCATTTAATTGCTATTAAAGGACAATAACAGCAAAATGTCAAAACTATATGCGACTGATTATTGTTTGTTTATAATATGTTATTATGGTTGTAGAGGGCTTAGACCTCACTTTAATCTTAAACTTCAAGTGTCTCCCCTTGACACAAGTCATATTGTTATTATTTTAATTGTTATGTTTTTAATTTATATGAAATGAAGCTGTGTGAAGCTCCAGCCTGAATTAGAAAATGTGTGATAAAATGGTTTGGTTCATTATTCAAAAGCTACGTAGAATGAACTTTATGATGTAACACAATGAAAAGATATTCAAGTTAATTTCATGCTGCAATAAATAGAGAAAAATGACTCACGGTGCTAACAAGGCTGCCAAAATAATAATCATAACTCCTGTTTGATCAAGTTCACTTAATAATTGCATTAATGTAGCAGCAGCTACACAGTCAGGGAATTACCTCAGTCGGACGTGGAGGGAATCCTTCAACTTTGCTTGAAATGCTTTGTCATATTAATTTAGTTTTCTATACCTATTTCTTTTAGATCTTGTTATATTGTGTATTTTTGGTTTTAGTTTTAGTTTTTTACTTTTGATTTTATTGCTAATTTGCTATTTTTTTTTCTCCATTTTATTTTGATTGAAAAACAAGTATTGCATACAGGGCTGTTTTCTCATTTTATTTAATTTTACATTAACAGAGTTTGGTTAAAATTAGTACTGATAAATGCAATTTGAAACAAAAAATGAGGGGGGGAAATGAATAAATAAAGAAATCAACAAGAAAAAAAACTGAAAAAAATGTATATAAAAAAGAAACAAAAGAAACCCCTTTTTTAAACAATACAAAACAAAACGATGCTGAATATAGTATTCTTTATCTCTGTGCTTCTCTTGTCTGTACACGTGATGCTACCAGTGAATCCTACTTTCCAGAGGGAACTTGCCCAAAAGCATAATTCAAATCTATGTATCTATCTGTATATTTCTTGCACAGAATTTTGCAGATTCACAGACGAATCAGCAGAGTCCAGCACCTGAGAGGAGACTGTTAGAAAGTTGAATTCACAATGAGCACATTTCATGTGTCGGAGCCAGGAGTTTACAGCAGCTCAGGAAACTAAACACCTGCACATGCCAGCTCTTCAAGACCTTGAGGTGTCTGTCTTGGGCACAAGCAACCAAAAGAGAAACTGGGGGCTGCATGTGGTGGAACGTTAAACCCGATCTAGAGTGAAATAAGCGGCCGAGGGCAGAACTGGTCCAGGCGAGGCGGTCCAGCGTTGGCTTGCCTCAGGGCAGGAGGAGAGGAAGCACGAAGACAATCTTGCAGTGATGGATGCCAGGTTCTAGGAGGTTGTTTTTAAAGGGAGTAAAGTTTGTTTCTGATCTAAACTTTGATTCTGAATGTGACTGTGATAGTGGAGTATAGATCAAGATAGTATCATTAAATGAATTGTGGATTCGATTAGATTAGCAGCATCGCTTCCACAACTCTGTGTCTCACTTTCAATCTCTTTCTACCTTTTCTAATTAAGCTTATTGAAAACTAAATTGCTTTAAAGATTTTGACAGTCCATTACTGCCGTCAGTTAACATGAAAAGCCAAAACATGAATTAAATTGAGTTAATCTTTTTTTGGTGTCATAGTTTTTTGTTTGTTTCATATTTAGTTTAGTTTTATTTTTTTTAAGAATTTAATTCAACAGGGTTTTCCCATTCTGTACTACTGTAAATATAGTATGGGATGGTGACATATGAAAGTGTTCACAGAGAGGATATACTCTATTAGTACCATAGTATAAGTATTATATGCTTTAACTTGCAAAAACATTGTGTTCCTTCAGATAATTGTACATTCAGTAAAAATGATAATTATATGAACAATGATAATATTAATAATCTGAACCACAATTTCCATTCTGGACCTTTACAGAGTTGATGATGTCACCTCTTGTTAAACCCCATGAAAACCATTCTTATCAACGTGAATATGGTTACATGCAAATATAATTTGATTGATTGATTGATACCAGGGAGTGCCGGCAGCACATTCTGTAAATTCCAAGCAAACTTCATGAGTACAGTAAGTTAATATTGTCACCTCACACCTTAAAGACATATTTTAACCGTATTTAAAGTGACTGAACCTTTTGAATGTTGGTTAGGATTTAGCTAACAAAATAGTTTTGGTTCAGATTTAGCAACTACCCCATATTTGGTGACAGAGATGATGGCTATGGCTGTATATTGAATATAGCGGATTTATTATTTTTACTTGGGCCATATTCACTATTTACCACATGGTACAAGTAGCAGTTTATTTATTTATTTATTTGATCTTTATTTTACCAGGTGGAAATGGTTGAGAACATTATTTGTCTGTCCGTCTGTCTGTATATCTGTCTGTCCGTCCGTCCATCTATTTTGTATTTGGATGCAGCACTTTTTCTCTCTTTCTGCAGATTGGGTTTCAGTTAGCCCAAGGACGCCTCAGCATGCAAAATGAAAATAAGAAAGACTAGAATCAAACTGCTGCGTTTCAAGGAGATTTTGCTGTATGCTGATAAATATGAACAGAAACAGCACATCCACATCCTTTTCCCATTCATGCCAAATTGGTGGAACCAAATTCACCATTAAATTATGTAAATATAGAAACATTCTTTTCTTTCTTTGAGTGAAGAAACAAAACAACCGGGCAAATAAATTGGAATATATTTGACACTCTACGTATGTCTACCCATCCTAACCCAATAAGGACACTTCTCTCTCTTTGTTTTATCTCATTACGTATTAATATATATACAGCTACACTACACTATTTATGTTCAAATTCTCTATCCTGGGTTTTATTGGGTAATTTTCAGGAGGCAGATCTGTATTTAGTTATTTAGTTGAAATGTGTATGTCATCGATGTGGGATTAAATAAGTATTAACGTCCTTTTCGGCTAAAAAAATGGCTTTTTTTTCATTTTCAACTTGCATTGTTTTCTATATGTCCTAATAAACTTCTTCTTCATCATCATCATCAATAACAAACAACAAGCACATGCAATCTAGGCACTGGTTTCTAACTATGTACTTTCAATTCCTTAACATACTTTGTTAAAAATTCACTGATTAATTAAAAAAATCATTGATATTCTGTGGGACGGCCTGTTGTTCTGACCTTCGGCTCCTGACCACTGAACAAAGTGGAATAATCAATTGGATGAATTATTGAAGAAAACAGGCTCCTGTTCATACTTTGAGGACAGCAGAGGACAGCAGTGCATGGCACCTCCAAACTTAAGAGAAAATACAAGGAAAGTTTGTGGGTCGCAACCCGTTTTTGGTGGTTTTGTGGACCTGTTTTCAATAGGTCACTCACCTTTTTCTCTGATTTGCAACCCAAAAGTGAATTGCAAAATATTCCATTGGGTCGCAAACCCAATTTTGGTGGGTCACTGACCTGTTTTCAATGAGTCACTGACAAGGGGTTGCAGACTTGTTTTCAGTATGTTGCGACCCAGAAGGGAATCGCAAACCACTGTAGTGGTTCACAATCCCGTTTTTGATGGGTCACTGACCTGTTTTTGGTGGCTTTGTGGACCGGTTTCAATAGGTCACTGACCTGTTTTTAGTGGGTCATGACCCAAAAGTGGATAGCAAAACATTTCAGTGGGTCGCAAACCTGTTTTCTGTGGGTCATTGACCTGTTTTCAAGGGGTCACAGACCTTTTTTCAGGAGTTCGTGACCCCAAAGTGAATCGCAAACCACTTCACCATTTTTGGTGGGTCACTGACCTGTTTTCAGAGGGTTGTAACCCAAAAATGGATCGCAAACCATTTAATTGGGTCGCGATCCAAAGGTGGATCGCAAACTACCTCAATGGGTCATGACCCAAAAGTGGATTGCAAACTACTTCAATGGCTCATGAACGTGTTTTCAGTCAGTCACTTACTCATTTTCAAGGTTTTGCAGACCTGTGTTCAGTGTGTCACAAACCTGTTTTTAGTAGGTCGTCGACCAAAAAGTGAATCGCAAACCACTTCAGTGGCTCACAGACCTGTTTTTAGTGGGTTGCAGGCCCATTTTCAGTAGGTTTCAAACTTATTTTCAGTTGGTCAGTTTTTACTGGGTCACAAATCTAGTTTCAGTGGGTCCCAACCCCCTTTTAAGTGGGTTGTGGATCTATTTTCAGGGGACAATGGTGGGTCCCAAAGCCAAACTAGTTAAGAACCCCTGGTTTAAACAACAATTTGATTTCGTCCTTAGATATAGAACCTTTAACAAGGCTTTTGTTTATGTCAAAAGACATAAAATATTTAGTGTGAAGATTACATTTTACTCAATGTATTACAGCAGTCAGAAACCAGGCTCTTGCTCTGCTACTGCACACGCAGCCAAAACAACAACAACCCTAACACGCAGCAGAATATCACATCTGCTGTTCTACAGTGCTCACGCAGCCAGTGTGGTCTCTTCACAACTCATTCCAAACAACATACCCTCACTGCTTCTCATTTTATTGCACTGTTCACATGACTTTAATCTGGAATCCATCTGCAAACTCGTTCAGTCTCTAGAAATGGAGGTGTCACTAAGACAATAGAATAATCAACCACAGCAGTAGTCATGACTCTATTAGTGCTCGTCTTCCTGTTCCTTTGAAACGGCCGAATGCTGTGATGGAGCTGCAGCAGAGGAACTGGTGAAGGAACCCTTCTAACAGGATGAGGAGGTCATCAGCCAGCAGAAAGCCCAGCAGCCGCTCCGGCAAGAGTCACTTCTCATCACCATGAGTGATGTGGCCACGGGCATCAAGTGTGACGGCGCTGAGTGATATAGAAAGAGTGGGAATGTGCATTACTTAGGCTTTAAGCTGTGACGGCATCAAAGCAGTGGTGGTGATGGAGCCTGTGGTGCAATCCTATTGGATGTGTCTGTTTGTACGTCCATATGTTCTCACCATCACAATCAATAAAGACTGTCCTTGGACCATCACTGACACCACATTAAAAGAGCACACACAGGTCCATGTGGACATGTTTAAAAATGCAGTGTCTAAGATTTTGTTCATTTTTGTCACTACTAAAAATATTACAAAAGAATTTCCTACTGACATTTTCATGAGTTTATAGTCACCAAAATGTATAATTTATTTTCCATTGCCCTAAAATGTGCAGTGTGTAAGATTTGGTGAGATCTAGAGGTGAAGTTGCAGGTAGTATCCATCACCTCACCCTGCTGAACACCAGCATGCAGGAGAACCTGTGGTCGACTTTGGTCGTCATTGAAAACCCAAAACATGTTCAAGGCCACT
>JAFBJT010105606.1:36452-47660 GCA_016785325.1 Chascanopsetta lugubris
TAAATTTCTTTTGAGTTTTAATGTCAACTGAAGTCGACTATAGGTTCTCCTGCATACTCCTGCAAATGTTACCCGAGTATATACACCTGGTTCTATTACATTGAGTCACATGTTTTATGAAAACCATTGACAGTAATATGACCATGATGACTTTAGCTTAAAACATATAGCCTTTCATTAGATTGTCACAAATCATTGCATGGAGACATCAGAGCTGAACATTTATATCAGAAGATGTAGCTTTACTGAGTATCATAATACTGCTGCAAATTCTGTAACTGGTAACTTGACTTGTAAGACTGTCACTGATTGAACCAAATGTCATGTTATTTTCGATTGCTTATCTAGAATTCTAGGTCACAGGGTATTAGTATACATGAGGCCATTCAGGGTATCAGGGTCGGGGCCAGTGACACTGCAGCAGGGTCTGATCAGGATTCAAACTAGTGACCGTTGCTTCCAAAGACGACTGCTCTACTCACTGAGCCACTGCTGCCCTAAACCAAACATGCACTTTTCAACCCACTACGCATGTGACACCTGCATCATGATTAACTGATCATGGTCAAAACAAATTCATCCACCTGGGGAGAATTCACTGCTGTTGTCACTGGTATCAAACAAAGGTGACTTTGCAGCTTTAGGCTTTGCCATCCAGAGCCCATATTGCCATAATCAAAAATGAATCAACCACTTTTGTATGTGTATTTTATAATGCAGATTGTCTGCTTCTGGGCAAAGTGATATCTACTGCCATATAGTGCATCAGCATTTTAGAGGTACAGCAGATTTGAATGTATTTGTTTGATATTTGTTGTAAGATCCATCAAAACTACACCAATGACTTATGGGGCAAAGATTGTGCCTAGCACACTTTTACCCAGAAGCCTAAGTGGTGTCAAATCAGTCATCTTGCTCTGTGCCAAAGATGATATAAACATATTCAGTCCAGTCACTGTCTTTGGAACTATACTTGCTTCCGGGCAGTTTCAGAAAACACTGACGTCACTTTCTGGTGAAGACATATCCCCTGGGCACTCAATCAGGAGTAGTGTGTGAGGGGCTTGTTGTTGGGGAGGGGCAGGGGGATCTTGATAGAGAGCAGAACATGTAATGGACCAGCACTAGGCAGCTTTCCCCCAGAGAGCCTGCAAAGGCCACTACTCAATCCCTGTCAGCTGCCGCACCGAGTTGGCAAATACATCGTCTACCCCCTGCCTGCCTGCCTGCCTCGCCCACCCTGGTCAGCCCATTGAAACCTGCTGCCAAGCAAAACGTTCACTGATGAAAAACAAATACAATACTGTCAGCCTCACTACCTCACAGACTACAAATGACGCTGTTCTTCAAATGCATGTACCTCCCAAGCCTCATCTAAAACAATTTGAGATCACTGTAGATCAGGGGTGTCAAACTCATTTTCATCGAGGGCCACAACAGCATCATGGTTGCTCTCAAGAGGGCAGTTTTAATTGTGGGACTAGATGTAATTACTACTTAACATATTGTAAAATAACATAATATTTGATTTTCATTTATTCCAGTTACAAATATTGTAACTGCTTTTAGATACATGTGAAAATGTAAACACCCTGAATAATTTGCTACACATAAAAATTGGCATGTGTTGTTAACTAAATGTGTAGGGTTCATGGGCATTGTATGCTCGCCACATACAATTATCATGTGGGCCACATTTGGCCCACGGACCACAAGTGTGACACATGTGCTGTAGATACTTAACTCAACGGCCCCAAAGATCATTTTTTAATTCTTAATGATTATTAATGGGCCACAGGTAAATAGTACTCCCACACAAGTCCCACGATTCTCAGAAACAGCAGCCTGGCCTTATTTATTTGAATGATTTGTAAACGTTCACCACCATGTTCACATTTAAAATTTTAATTTTCCAAATGTATTTTATTCAGGAAAACATTGCTGTCTGGCTGTATAAATTCCAATTTCTGATCAAAACACTGTCACTTTAGACTTAAATAATCCTGTCTGACACTCCTACCTTAAAATTTAAACATCTTCTTGGAGGGCATCTGTTTAAAGGTGCAGTGTGTAAGATTTGGTGACACCAAGAGGTGAAGCTGCATGTTGTATCCATCACCTCACCCTTCTGAGTATGCAGGAGAACCTATGGTAGAATGAAATTGTCATTAAAATTCAATAAATGTTGAGAACGTCCACTTTTTCTCTGCTGTTAAAACATAGCAGCCCCCATAGAGAAGACCCACTCCTCAAGTAAATATACATTAATGGGCTCATTTAAGGGTGATGAAAAACATAACACATTTAGGTGATAATAAATTCATGAAAATGTCAGTATGTAATTGTTTTGTAATATCTTTATAAGTGACAAAAATTACTGAAATCTTACAAACGGCACCTTTAATTGCTTAACAAATGTCACTGGTCTGCGTAGTTACCCAGTTACATTTGCAAAACAGCCTTGCACCTGTCAGTTGCAGGGAGGCCTTTCCAGCCTAAAACTGAATACATCAACCCATTCTTATTTGACTTTGTAACCAATGTCTGCTCCGCTGTCTTTTCAAAGAGCCCATGCTGAGTCAATGAGCAGTCTCCGCTGCAACTTCACAGAGACAGGGATCAATATAAGGGCCACTGGAGGTTGCATTAGGAGCTCCTGCACCAACTGGGTGCCTCTGTTCATACTGTATCAAAGGAATCTAATTAGGGAAAGAACAATGGTGTATAATGTCCTTGTGAAGCAATTCTCCCATCAGTGGGATGGGAGACAATGGATCATCTTGTTCATTTGCTTTTTATTTCATCAATCATATTAATGTATCCAAGACTGATGCACAGGAGAGGATCATTTGAATAATCAGGGGAAATGTAAATATATGATTTCCAAAAAGGGCTTTCAAATAGTCTTTATTTGTAGGTTGCACAAAACAAATGATTAAATGACAAAACCTGGCAAAACCACTAAACTAAGGCACTGAACATGCTGTGACATGGCACAAGGAATAAATTGAACTCGCCCAGGTGTCAAGTTAGGTCTTCAATGTGAAATAGAATTCCTGTAATAAGATATATAAAAACACAGATACAAATCATTATCATACCATTAAAGTCATAAAACTTGTGTCATATAATTAATGCAGTCAACGGCTCTTTGCAGGGACAACTTCATCCAACAACTTGCTGTTGAGCAAAGAAGTTTTATTTCTCATCCAAGAGTTTCATAGATTCTGACGAACTGAGGGCAAGGCACGTTTATATAACACATAGGGTGTCTATCTGTGCAGTCATTATGTAGAAAACAAAGAACATGTTTACGCGGGGACAAAAACAATTGATTTCTTTTTCATTATATTTTTTCATTGCAAAGTCACGGTATCTTATCAAGAAATGTGGTCGTTCACATGAAACTACTGAAAACGCTGTCGTATAGATGCCAGGCATGTAATTGGTGTTGTAAATCAGGCTTCTTCGCTGGCTCTGTGTGGATGAAACGTCCATACAAAAAAAAACCTTTGCAGATATTCCTAAACTTGTCTCCACTTGGAAATATGTGGAACAGTTGGCCCCGGACCAACAAGTTGGTGGTTCATTGGGGTCAAGGTGTGAAAGGTTGTTAACACCTGTGTGCTGATTGACCTCATAGGCACCCCTACTTTAAAGTATATGCTATTGCATAATGGCTCAGTAAATGATCATTTTACTTTTGTCCTCTAAAATCTCTCCACAACAATATCAGTTCTTGCAATAACAATTCACTACTTCAATTGGCTACTTGGTCGAACATACAGCTTCAGATTTAACTGGCCATAGAAAGTCATTACTTCAAGTAATTTACCAAGACATTACTTTATTATTCCTACATGTTATTTTCCTATTCTGTTCACTTTTGGACATATGTTTGCAGGCAACATAGTTTCCATGGTAACACATGATTACTTATATTATTCCAGCAATCTTTGCTACTTTAATCGGACACAGGAAAGAATATATAGTCCAAATGTGTTATGATAAACTGATTTTAGAAGCATTTAAATATTTGGTTTTGCATATATCCATCAGTACGTATAACTGAGCATGATGAGAATCTGCTCTTTGCTTACACAGGCAGTATTGAACGATTCTAAATGATGCCGTTGTTGACACCATGTTAGCCGAATCAACCATGCATGGTGGGGAGGTGATATCAGGTTAGCACATTTTCTCAGTGGTATTTATCTCAAGTGACAGGCTCAAACAGCACTTGGTGAACACTTAATGTTGCGTCTACATGGTCTCAATAAAGCAGTGGATGAATCTCAGAGGTGTTGTTTTCTCTCAGATTAAAACATTTGCTCTGTGGTGACAGACAGCCTATTTCAGACCCTCCTCAAACACCGCACTGACAGGACTGCTGTCCCCTGGGTTTGTTCAGTCTCACTGTGGATCTCTTCTGTGTTTTAAGGCTGCATAGCCCTTCAGGGGGCTCTCAAGGGGCCATTGAGACAACAACAATTGCAGGGGTATAAATCCCCCTATACAGATCACGGCTGTAATAGTAAGAGCTGACAAGGCTTATTTAGCCAACTGTTGCTTCAGGAACTTTGCTGACACTGGCCTCCTTAGTCAAACACGAGGGGTGTTTTCGTTGCCTGAATTGGTGTGACTTTGGACCATCAATTGGAATGGCCTTCTCTCAGAGAGCAGCTGAAGTTGGGGCGCCTATTATAACTTTCAACAGGATGCTGTTTGCCTTCAACATTAATCTATTAGCCTCTTGGCTTCACTGCTGAAATATATCTTACATCAGGGTGTAGATCAAAGTGTACGACAAGTGTTTTTGTGTCACTGCTAAAGCCATGAAAGAATTTGAAGCAATGGCCAACAGACACAGAAGAGGAAGGGTAAAGAACAAGTATTACTGATCCAGTGCGCGCCTGTGTCTGCTTGCACCAAATAATTGACAAAAAGCAGGAAATTCTGGCCACTGTGATCAAGAAGCCAATATTGAACAATATTTCTCACTCAAGATCAATAGACTTGGAGAATGATGAGACCACAGATGTCTCATTTCATTGACTTTCAATGTACAGATTAATTAAATGTATAAAATATATCATATGGGCATTATTAGGTACATAGACAATGAGGAGAAAGTCTTCTGCCAATTCCTGGATCTGATTTGCCTGACAGACGGGAAAGCTAATTCAATAGTGGCAGCACTAAAAAACATCACACTCAACTCACTTGATTTTTGGCCTTGGAACCGAAGGTGCTGCTGTGATGACCAGGGGTGGGCGTATCGATATCGATCCTAATATCGATAGTATCGATACCAAGGTGCGTATCAGAATTGCATCGATCTAGCGTGACAAGATCAATACTTTTCTTGCAGTTTCTCCTATATACGTGCAGCAAACGACTTGGATTTCCTCACAGAGTTCATGCGAGCGCAACGTCTCTCCAGGTCTGTCTGTGCAAACAGCGCACCTCTCTCTCTCGCTCTCTCGCTCTCTCTCTGTCGCTCATTCAGGCACACTTTGCCCCTCCCCTCCCTGCTCTGCTGGAGCACAGAGAGAGCACTGAGAGCGGACACTGCCACATGTCATGAGTGCAAGAAGCCTTCACCACTGTGTGAACACCACCAATTTACACAAACATATTAAAGCAGCTCACCCTCCGAGAGAACTCTGAGCTGCAAAACAAGTTGAGGAAGGAGGAGGAGGGGGGAGACCCCAAAACCCAAACCAGACCCTGACACAGAGACAGAGGTCTCTGGCAGAAATAAATCAGGAGTATCGAGGTAATCTAAATGGAGTCGCAAAGCAGCTATCAGAGGAATGGCCCTGGCTCCTAAGTGTCCACTGTGCTGCGCAGAGGCTAGCACTAGAGGTGCCTTACACGGCCACACTCCAAGACCACTTAGAACATCTGCACCTGTGCTTCAGAAACAGTGCAAACAGCTCTCCTCCTCTGAAAGCCTCTGCAGAGGTTCTCGGTGAGTGTGAGCTGAAAGTAAAGGTGAATATGTTAGGCCTCAATTAAATTGACACTTGTGAATATGTTACTTGCAGTTGAATTTATTTTTAATACCAGCTGTTTTTCCTGTCATTGACTAACGAGTAAAGGACACACGGTGGCTCTCACGACATGACGCAGTGAAAAAACATACCAAAAACATACCTGCTGTCCTGGGTGCATTGGCAGAGGAGGTAGAGACCTGCAAATGTCCTACTGCTAAGGGACTATTATTCCTTCCTTGCAACCTATCGCTTCATTGCTGCCCTGCACCTGCAAGCTGATGTGCTTCCTCATCTGACACGCCTCTCAAAACTATTCCAGAAGAAGGATGTCATGTTCCAAGCTATCAAAAAGCAGGTAAATACTTCAGGTCAACTACTATGTTTTATCTTTATGTTTGTTGTGCGCAAACATAGGGTACCACAACTAACGTCAATATAGTTGTTGCACAGTTTTATTTATACTAATAGTTTACAGACATTTTTTGTTTGTTTGATGGAAGATTGAGATTGAGACCTGTTATAGGATCAGAGATGAACATGGACACTGCAGGGCTGCACTAATGAAACTGTAGCATGGTTCAGTGTTGTTTTCCTCTCCAAACAGGAAGTAATAACAGTCCATCACGTAAACATGTACGTGTGGCAACCCGACTGTGTATTCACCACTTGGTAGAATTGTGGGTTTCTCCAAGAGTGGAGAGAAATGGCGTCAATGGGACGTTGGTGGTTCGTACATTTCTATCGAACCGGAGACTGGAACCGACTCAACAAACACCGAGCTGCCCGTTCTGGAAGAACTGGATGGAGAAAAACGGTGACGTCATTACGCACGTGGACGTGAGACTGAACTTTAACGACCCAGAATGCATTGCGCACTTAAAGGGGCAGACAGATTTGACTGCAGAAATGCATTGGAGGCAATGCAGTCAGTGTTAAATAAATATTTATTTATATAAATATTTTTCATATTTTGATATATAAGCCACACCTGACTATAAGTCACAGGACCAGCTAAAGGAAGAATAAAAGTGTAACTCACAGTCCAGAAAATACGGTACATTTGAGATTCCTGATTCATTACCACTTTTGGACTCTTGGAGCTCTTCTCTGATTTAAAAAATGATTTTGTCTCCTCTGTCTTTTTTTTGTGTGTGTTTCCGTGTATTTTCTTGGCCCCTCACATGAAAACAATCAGAAGGCATGGGTGCTGAGCTGATTTTATTTCAAGCCATACTGGCTCATCAGAATTCAAGTAGACAAGAGTGCCATCTGTACAGTTCATCATGGATGCATATCACATACAGCTGGCCATGCATGTAAAATATGACTCTGCTGTGTGTTGTGCCTTGTAGATGTCACATTTTCTCCATATCAGCAAATTTCGGGATCTTTCTTTCTTTTCTTGTCCTTCTATTAAAATCCCTTCCAAGTTCTTGAGAGAGTTTGCCTCTGTTTTGTACCATGAGTACAAAAGAAGTATGTCATCTCACATTTTCAAATAACCCATGTAGTCATTCATATACTTGGTTATGTATGTGATTATCTTTTGCTTCATTCTGTTAAAAGACTCAAAATCAAATGGAAGATCCAGAGCCACATAGGACTGGAGCTATCAAATCACACACATGTACACACACACACACACACACACACACACATATACACATTCACGCATGCACCTACACGCACACACAAACACACACACACACACACACACACACACACACACACACACACACACTCACTCACTCACTCAGCACACAACCACGACTCATCCTTCAACAAAAATAACCTGAATGTCATTTTCAAATAACAACTGCTACTTAATAGAGAAAAATAACCAAAGAATTTAGAGATGTGGAGTGATGGAGATGAATGAAATGATGGCCTGACTGAAATTGCTTGGTATGCAAATGAGTCAGACCATGGGTCAGCATACTGTCCTATTACTATTTGCACATTGCAGGTAAACAACATTGGTTAAACATCATCTCTGTATCACTTTATGACTAAGAGGATTTCGGGATGCCATCTCATCTCATGATGGGTTTCTGGTGATCTGATTACACAAGTGGAGATGTATTACAGTTCCACAAAGTATTTGTGTGTGATGGCATAGCAACTGATACAACTGATTCACAATTCATTCAAGCTAGGTCTTTAGCTCTTTCTTGAAAGTAGGAAGGGACTCTTGCAGATCAAATAGGGTGGGGAAATTTGTTCCACCACATGGGAGCTGCGGAGAGGAGAGAGAATAGTCTAGCTAGTGACTTAGGGCCTTGTTGTGATGGCATCACCAGTTGTCTTTCTTTTGCAGATTGTAGCGGACCTTATTTGTTATTCTTCTGTAAGCACGCACTGAGGCTTTGAATTTGATGCAAACTGCAACTGCGAGTCTGTGTAGAGATTTGAAAAACAAAGTGATGTGCCGTTCTGGTCTGGTTGAAAACCAGATGCGCTGCTCCATCCTGGATCATATGCAGAGGTTTGATTGTGCACGCAGGGAGGCCTGCAAGTAGAGAGTTGTAGTAGTCAATGCGAGACATTTCAAGAGCTTCAACCAGCAGCTGTGTGGCATGCTCTGACAGTAAGGGTCTGATCGTCCTGATGTTAACAGGGCAAATCGGCATGATTGCGCACTTGAGGCAACGTGAACCTTGGTTAGCTGGTCATGAATTATGTCAACCAGGTTGGGGCAGACTTTTTGGGCATGAGTTTTGTTGTTCCAAGATTTTTATCGATCTGTGGTGGAAGGGAGGGACTGGCTGGGATGACAAGAAACTCAGTTTTACACAGGTTAAGTTGTCGGGTTGGGTGGGTGCTAGAGGTTAACTTACATCCGACAGTGAGCCACAAGTGGAATTGATGTCTGTGGTTAATTTTATGTATTTTTACAACAATTTATAAAACTTGTAATTAAGTATTTATTTGTAATATGACTGTTGAAGTAAGAACAACATAGTCTGCAGTGATTTTGGTCTTGATATAATAACATTTATTACATTTTACCGCACTGTCAGATGTTCAGCGGCGCTCAGTTGAGGAGTATTAGGAAATGTTTTTTCACAAACACAAAAAAATGGGTTATTGGAGTAAAACCACAGCTATAGCTCGTTCTCCAACCATCACAGGATTCTTATTATCATTTGTATTTAAACGCCGGTCGGTTACTGAGATGATGAGCTGACAAGTCCGAATCTGTGTATGAATCTATCCAAGTCGAATAAGTGTAAGCCTGCGCTGACCACCAGCCCAAGTAGTGGTTCTCTCTCTCTCCCTCTTTCCGTCTCACTATCTTTCCCATGGGACCAGCACGGTGAATGTTCATACCCTCGAGAGTAAATATGGCCGGGACAATCACCTTCTCTGTGCACTATGGTCCCAAGATCATCCAGATTTTGGCTTCTGGCTTCTGTTGCTATCTGTTTCTCTTCGATTTAATAGTCCATTGTCATCAAAATGCAAGTTATCCATCTCATCTTTTGTGAGCTTCATTTTCTAAAGTGTGAGTAGAATATGTGTCAATATGTAAACAGAATTTGTGAGTATTATTCTGCATACACAGCTGTCAGATTACCATAACTGCCATGCATGTGGGGGCTAGGGTCCGGGAGGTGAGAGGTTTGATTCCAGCCTTCCACATTCTGCATGCTGAAGTATCCTTGGCCAAGACACTTAAACCCGTATGTCTTACTCAATTCCATGGACTCACCACCTGCATATCTAATGGGGACAGGTGCAATGCTAGTTGTGTGGTGATGTCAACAGTTAGACACAGGACCTGATATTGGAAAAGCTTCTGCGTGTCCTCTGAAGTTTGAATACCTCTTCCTTACCATCTTTCACTGGCTGAATAATGAAGCATAATGCCAGACAGACAGACACACTTGTTTCCTACAGGGATCCAATCAGGAGGCAGCATTGCTACCTCCACTCAATTCATCAACAGATGTGCAGGAGTAATTGTGCCTTCTTTGTGCCTATTCAGCATGTCCAAATGCTTGTGTAGAAGCATGTGTCTGCCCCGCTTCACTCTTTTGGCACTCTCATGTCAAGCTTGGGCCAAAGCCAGAGAAGAAGATTGGTGATTACGACATGTGACAAAACATTTTGTGTGTTTTGTGTGGTGGTTGTGGAACTGACAAGGACAGCATAGACAGAGGATACACCTGGACAGTAAGCCTGCCATGTAACCTTTGTTATTGCTGATGCAGTGATTATTGGAATTGTGATGATTTAGAACATGACAATGAAATGACAGTTTTATCTTGTGAGATCTGTCACAACTTTTGGACATTTTGATTTGTAACAAGATATCAAGGATTTGTAGAACTACATGTATGTTAAGGATTGGTAGTACTACATGTAGTGCTGGTACTATCTTGTCACCCAATAACACAAACTATTCACATGTTATTTGAACATTTTCTGACTTTCTTCTTTCTGCCTTTTTTTGTCATTGTGGGATATCTTGTGAATTTTACACTGGAGGCAAACAAAAGCCTTTGCTTTAGCCTACTTGTCATTTTAGCTTGCAGTTGTCCAGAAAATATTGTGTGAGAGTGATTGGTATACATATATAGTAAGATATAGCCCTCCCAACTAACTTTTTAAATTAAGATTTAGCCACACACACATAAAAAGTTAGGAGCATTACTCGACTTGTTGGCTACACCAAGTTCACTCCTCTTTAGTTGTTTTGCAGCTGGAAAAACAGATACTTTGGTGTGAACTATCTTCATGGTAAAAGGTGTGAAACATAGTATACTATGTTAGATGGTCCCTTTGGATTGAGGACAAAGCACATCAAGTGTTACCACCAACTTTTTTATGATAATATACAACAAAACTGGACATTTGTAATTAGTCTTGACATGATATCCAGACTAAGTATAGATTGGCGCGTTGATTGTCACAGATTCAATACAGAACGAGGAAGATCACATCTGTCGAAGGTTTTGCCCAAAATGTGACATCTAACTTTAACAGTAAGTATCTGCTCATGCAACTAACTATAAATACATATATCTGCAACGAAGTCCCTTGGCAAAAAAAGTTATAACTCAATGCAACTTATGTTGCTATAACATTGCAGCTGGGCAGACACAAAAGCAGCAATAGATAAGCATCTACCAAATGCATCAAACACAATAACAGGACATGTGTGGCCTCACAGTACCAGTGTGGTCCCAGTACCAAATGTTGGTAC
>JAFBJT010105606.1:59078-66578 GCA_016785325.1 Chascanopsetta lugubris
CTGCAGAGACAAAGACGGAGGCAGAGAGGAGGCCGGGCGGAGAACTCGCTTTGATTAACGAGAGGAGGGGAAATATGGCTATTTTCCGACAAACGCCTCTGTTACTATGACAACCGGTGACACTCCGACTGTGTGTTACTGGATTACAAGCTCCACTAAAAGTTTTATCTGACGTGAAATAACGTCATAACGTTTTTATGCCGTGCGTTTGATGTGTGGTGGGAAATTGCCACTGCTCACTGGCAGGGGAGAAAGTCATTTTACATTTGCATTTCAATCTCGTTGTACATTGTGTATAATGACAATCAAGGCATTCTATTCTATTCTATTCACTTGCGTGCATGCGGAGCAGCCGCACTAGCGTCTGCCTCCAGTCCTATGACTCTGATTCACACTCATTATAATAGAGAAAATGAAAAAGCAAACATATGGTACATGCTGAACTCATTTGAACCGAATGAATCGAAGGAGTCTGATTAATCACGATAATAATGATCGTTTTTCCTGTGTTGTCAACACCTCTGTGAAAACGTCACATTGGTCCCATAGACTGTATATGCACTTGATTGGTCAGCGCAGCTATCACTCAAGAGGCCACGCCCTCATTTCAAACCTCAATAAAATCAAAATAAGCCACTGACCATTTTAGCATGGGAGTCTATGGGGATTGACTCGCTTTTGGAGCCGTCCTCAAGTGGCCGCCCTGTGAACTGCAAGTCTTTTAACTTCTGTATTGGACTCATCTGTCAGCCCCGGAGGTTGCTGCTTGATTGGTCCCCATGGTACCGTTTGACCAACACAGAAGTTGCAGTCCCGCAAGTTTGGCCATTACGTCTTGTTGACGTGTCCCACTGACGTCCATGTGTCCCACTGACGTCCATGTGTCCCACTGACGTCCATGTGTCCCACTGACACCCATCCATTATCGATTCCACTCGCAGACAGGAACTCGACCCAGTTCTAGCTGATGTTGAATAAGAGGAGGGGCACATCCTGGACAGGTTGCTTATGCATCACTATGACGGCAACAATTCACACACACACACACACACACACACACACACATTCACATCTATTAGACTGTTGGAGGTCAGGTATCTGCACCTCCATGAAATATATTTCGAAATGAGACTTTTGAAAAGGTGCCACATATTCAGCCTTTTGACCCTGCAAGTATAACATCAACCCCCTGCAGCAGTTTAGACGATGATGTCTTTTTCTTCTCCACTGAACGAAAAAACGGATCCGTTGTATTAGTTGCTTTTGAGGCTTAGCACAGAGCCACAGATGTATGAAGCCACGAGAGTGAGTCTGACCCGCTGCTTTTTGTTCAAGCTGTAGGCAAAGAAGAGATTCCTCACGGAGGCGAGTCTAGAGAGAGGAGCAGAAAAAACCATAAAAGCTCACATGATCCTTTTGCTTCCTCAACAAAACGATATGAAACTGCTGTACACACTGAGACGTTTGTTTCCCCTTCAGCCTCTGGAATAAGGGTGACTGAAGTAAAGCAGCTGCGGAACAGGGTGAAGTGAGGGAGTGAGGGGTGAGAGATGAAAACCCCAAATCAGCAGAAGGTAACTGCAAAATGAACTCAATTTTCACTTCTGAAATAGAGTTTATTCACCTTTTCAACATGACGGAGAAGGACATTTACGAGGAAGTGAGACAAATCTCACGGAAACCAACGCAGACGACGGCCTACGCTGAAACAATACACTTATTTGCATTTATATTGCCGGCGTTTTGATTGATTTTGGTGCCAGACTTCACGGGGGGGGGGGGGGGGGGGGCGCAGGTCGGGCGGGGGGGGGGTCGCAGGTCGGGCCATAACGGACCAAGGAGGAGGTGGGAGCGAAAACAGAGAAAGTGGGTCATTTAGAAAAGAAGATGGACTTTCTTCTTTGTCTCACCTCCTCCTTGACCTTCTCCCCTGGAAGCTTAGCGTAGCTACGTAGCATGTGTATTCCCATAATCCCCAGTCCCTGGAGAATACGGGGGGGGGGGGGGGGGGGGGGGGGGGGGGGGGGGACCACAGAGCTCAGGGAGCCAAAGAGAGAGAGAGAGAGAGAGTGAACAGCAGCAGTGCGTCAACAAGCTCCCTTAAGCCCTAGGCAGCTCCCTCCTCTCCTCACTGTCTATCAGTCCATTCTCTCTCCTCT
The DNA here is from genome assembly GCA_016785325.1 of Chascanopsetta lugubris. Lineage (NCBI taxonomy): Eukaryota > Metazoa > Chordata > Actinopteri > Pleuronectiformes > Bothidae > Chascanopsetta > Chascanopsetta lugubris. Next base: position 61,238 of record JAFBJT010105606.1, read on the forward strand.
CCTCACCTTCCCCGACTCTTGACACTCTATTCTCTCCGTGGCGGTGGGCACAGTTGATATAATGCCGACGCCCCCCCCCCCGTTGTGTCGGAACAAGTGCTCCGCGGTGCGGCGAGGTGTGGAGCGTTGCCATAATGACAGAAAACTGCAGCTGGAGAGCCTCTTCACTCGCTCACAATCCGCCAGGCTGCTGGTTGCTGCTGCTGCTGCAATGCATCAACGCTTTAATATCCCCGGCAACTCGCAAGTCCGAGATCGGCTGGGAAACAAAAACAGGAAGGGCGCGAAAGGACTCCATCACCTCAGTCACACAATCTAACAAAGGGCTGTTTCCACTGTGGGGGAGTGGGTGGCGCATCATGATGATATGTGTTAGAGTTGTTGAAGTTTGTCAAACAGAGGACACAGAAATAAAGAAATAGCTTCCAAGTAATAGCTTCGATTCTGATTGGATACATATTGAGGGAATTACGACTATAATGAATATTCATCCTGGTTTCCCCGGAAACAACTTATCATATCCTACAATTAGTATGTGCCATAAACAACTCTTGAGAAGAGAAAACCAACAAAAATGCCAAATAATACCTGGTTACCATAGTAACATGCATTATCATTTCCACTTTGCCTCAGATCTGGAGAAGCTGCCTTGAGAGCATTACATCATGATCCACCCCACAATATCCACAATATTGTTTTTCTCTTCCACGCGTGAGGTACTGGGTTCAAATCCCACCCTCTACATCCAGCACATGATGTGTTTTGTTTGTTTGTTTGCTAATGTCTCCACTGTGGGACCAATAACGGATTCTCTTATGAAATAATGATCAGATTCGTCAAATTTCTATTTGTGCCGGTCAGTTGTGAACAGATGTAATCTCACAGATTTCAAAAAAACGAAAAAAAACCCCAACAGATTATAAAATCCAACACGTCTAGTGTCTCTGGAGTGAATTTGTCTTTGGGAGCTTTGGGCAAATCTGTCTTTTAGCGGCACATTTGTTTTCTTCTCCTTTCCTCAATCTCCCTGACCAATTTACCTCCACCTGCCTCCACCTCATTCATCACCTGCAGATAGCGCGAGCGATGGAGCAGCCGGTCAATAATCAGGGACTAGGAGCGTTTAAGCTTCATCGTGAAAATTCGCCGTTTGACTGTGTTTGCCGATCCTTCCTCGCCGCTCGCCGCCTCGCTGGAATCACACCGTGTCACTCACGCAGCGGTGGGTCCGTGGTGTGATGGTGCATACGGTCATAACGCCGTCACTTCACGGCACCGTGCTTTATGGCTTCCCAGGGCCGTGTCAGTGGGATTTCATTTGGAAGTGGAAATAAAGACTTTGATGTCCATTAATGAAGCCAGAAGCGCTGATGTTGCAACTCCAGAGGAAAGTACTGACACCACCTCTGGTCCTGTGTGATAAAAGCCTAATGAGTCTTAACGCCACTATAAACATAGTTTAACAGTTCTTTTTTTTTTATTGCAAGTCAGAGAGGTTGTTTGTGACGGTGGTAAGACACAAATAAAGCTATTTTTGATTTGACCTATTTTGTAAGACTTTGCCTGAATGAGAAAATGGGGGTTGTCGGCACAACGGTAAATATTCAAGTGCAGATGGGATTGTGATGATGAAACACAGATACCAGGGTTGTCAAACGTATGGCTAATTATATACACGTACAACAACTATTTTATATATTATTTAATTAGCTAATTGACCATTTCCTGTAAATCTTATTCACAGAAAAATAGATCAAAATCTTGATATTTGAGCAAAAACACTTTGGGTAGTGTTAAAGTAGTGAAGTAGTAAACAGCCTGCTGTAGTTGGCGTCGCTGCAGACACATCTCATCTGTAATCCATCTGTGCCATTTCAGAGGACTCAGCTGCCAGAGCATGATGTCATCATCATTTCATTGCTAAGTGCCTGTAGAGCTCCCGGTCCATTAGAACACACACACACACACACACACACACACACACACACACACACACACACACACACACACACACACACACACACACACACACACACACACACACACAACACACACACACACACACACACACACACACACACACACACACACACACACTGTGCAAAACGTGCACATACATGCTCAACCATCTCACACTTCGTCAGAGGTCAACTTGTACAAACAGCTCCCAGATGAAAAATGACAACAAAGAGTAAATGAAGATTACATATCAGGCAGCACATTTAAACACAGTGTCTGCAAAAATCGACATAATCTCCCACTGTGGTGCTGGATTATCTCTGTCTGCTCATTCCTCTCCCATTTTTCACTCTTTGACCATGGTGAATGAGATGGATTTTATTTCATTGCGCTTGGATTCAGGAAACACCTCAGGCCTGCTCGCGGTCAAAACACATCTTCACTAATGATTTGATTTTTTTTTGCTTCCATTAGCGGCGACTCATCAAATCTGAATCATGGCAGTTCCGTTTTGTAATGAAGAGAAATAAGGAGGCGTTTTAGAAGGTGGAGAGAAAAAAAAGGGGGCGGGGGCTTCCAGTCTCCAATCTCAGGGAACCAAAATGGCTGGAGCCGGCTCTGCCTTTAGGTATAAGGAGAGCGCATAGAAGGGGGGCGGCAGTGCCTCGGTGGTTAGAGCAGTCGCCTTTGGCGGCAAAGGTCACTTGTTCGAACCCCACCCGGACCCGTGTCACTGGCCCTGACACTGATACCCCCGATGGCCCTCATGTGTTCTGGTAGAAAAACCGCGCGACCCACACGACTGGATAAGCGGTGGAAGACGACGTGACACGAGAAAGTGTGGAACTCACGATGTTCGAGAAAGTGTGAAGAAAACACCGGCAACAAATTTGCATCAGGAAGCGCTCAGCTCTCTGCGTCCAGAGCTGAAGATAAGTCACGGAGAACCGAGGCGTCCGCCGTCGTCCAATCACGCTCCTGCTCCTGTTTACCTCTAACGCTGTGATGAATTATTGAGCCGCGCTCACAAAGGGGGGCTGCGGCGCATTGTGGCAGCGACGCACAGCGCTCCCACTGCTTGTTTACTGAAGTAATGGCCTGCTACCCGGGGTCGCGCGCGCACGTCCTTTACCTTTGTAATGCGCTCGCATCCGCGCGAAGCCATGCGCAGATAAACGCCGGCCGGCTGTGAAGCCGGCGCGATTACGGTCTGCGGACAGGAAGTAATGTCGGCAAATTGGTTTTGCAGGACAACAAGCGAGCGTGTAAACACTCCACGGCGTGTTTGCACAAACACAGGCGGCCCGCGCACATGATGTAGATACAATCAGACAATACGCTCGAACCCAGGGACACATTACTCACAATGAGATTAACCTGGACGTAGCTTCAGAGGGATTAGCCGGCATTGTGGCTCTCCGCTAAATCAAAACAACACCAGCCATGTGTCTGATCAGCGCTGCAGACTAACACGCATCCGTACGCACCGCTGCAACTTGACACATTCAAAAGCCTATAGATCTGATCTAAGCAGCATGGAGGGGGTGGGGTGGGGGTGATGGGGGGGGGGGGGTTGATGGTACAGGGGGGGGGGGGGGGGGGGGGGGGGGGGGGGGGGGGTTGATGGTACACCAGCGTGTACTTGTGCGCGCTGGGATAAGAAATAAGCAATTATCAACATCCATCTCCTCAGAAACTCATTTAGTCAATTACAAACTAACAGGCTGACATTTTGCTGCAGCTTGCCATTTTAATCATTAGGGTTTACTTTTTTTGCAAATACACACACACACACACACACACACACACACACTGTATGTACATGAACAGATGTATACATGCACACATGCAAATGCAACACATAAATAATATCCTAATCAAGATAAATGGAATTTGCAACACAAGAACATGTCATTATGTGACGAGGCAATTACATTATTGCTCAAATGCAAACATTTCAACACCCGAGTGTGTGTGTGTGTGTGTGTGTGTGTGTGTGTGTGTGTGTGTGTGTTTCTTCTTTAGAACCTCATCTATCATAAACCCTGCTATTTTCAGGACCAAAGGCAAAACATACATTCTGAAGTTCTCAGGTTAGAGAAACAACAAACAACCCTAGTGGTGGAAAATTGGTATTGCAGCGCATGTTCTATTGATATCTCCATATTTGGTTCACTTTCAAGACTGAGAGAGAGAGAGAGAGAGAGAGAGAGAGAGAGAGAGAGAGAGAGAGAGAGAGAGAGAGAGAGAGAGAGAGAGAGAGAGAGAGAGAGAGAGAGTCTGGGATTCTTGACTGCTGCTGACTCCCTTGTGCATTTTAAGGGCCAATCTTTACAATTTTGGTGAAATCATTTCCAGTTCCATCAGCAAAACTCCATGTTCAGGATTGGGTCCTCACTATGGTGGCAGCCATGTTGGACCACCATGCGTTTACAGTTGCCCTCAATAGACCAATGCCGCACCTTTCGAGCTTTAGTGAAAATAGAAGACGACAGCACTTGGATGTGAGAAGTAAGATGATGGGTATTCACCCCCAAAAACACAAATTAACCACCAGAGGTCTCTAAATACAAACGACACAACTATAAGGACAAAACTGTAAACAAGTGTTTAGGTTTAATGACAACCAACCATAATTTCACCTACATGTTGAGGTGAGGGCTATTCAGCTGCATTATCCAGCTTCACCTCCAGATATCACCATACCCTACACACAGCACCTTTAATGCTTGCATTGTTGTGTGCTGTGAGAGACTGAAAAGAGGTGGAGGAGGAGGCAGTAAGCTGTGGTGAGAGGACAGAGAAAGGCAAGAGTTGTAGAGGATTCACACACACACACACACACACACACACACACACACACACACACAATATGTGGTCCACAGCTTAATCTCTTGCGATGCTATCTCTCTCCTCCTGTTGGTTCTTACCATTTTTTAAGCTACGGGCAGCGGAGACGGTCGAGCGAGTAAATCCATACTGGTGAACACGCAGCCTGGTACAAACACAAATAGATGTTTAGTTGTTGCTTCTCTGGCAGCGCACGAACACGTTCTGGTCTCATGACAGTTTTCTCTCCGTCTCTGCTTTTTCTTCCTGAGTCTCTTCATCCTGCATGTGCGGCTCTGAGCGTTTGGACCGATGCCAGCTTTGTGGATCGGATGTTTTTTTTTTCTATCTTTCTCCGGAGCATTTAAAGCAGTGAATTTCAACTGGTGGGTCGCAAACCAAAAGTGGGTGGCAGACTCGTTTCCAGTGGGTCACGAGCCTTTGACGGGGACAAAAAGGTGATATATCAGAGCGCTGTCTATTCAGTCTCCTAAGCAGTAGGTGGCGATAATGCCCCCGTAATAGAAGACAACCTGCAAAGTTTACTTTCCTA
>JAFBJT010105606.1:71578-74687 GCA_016785325.1 Chascanopsetta lugubris
CAATGGGGGGATTCCATTCGGGAGCAGATATACTGTATCCTCCAGCCATCAGCACCGCTATCATAATGTAGGGCTGAGAAGGATGGCCACTTCAAAGGGCCCGGGCGGACATGTGACTGTGAAGAACTACTTTGAGGCAGAGGCCCCAACGTCACGTCCACCTCAGAGGTTCAGGGATTCTCTCCCTGCCTTTTGGACCGTAGCTCAAAATGTACATTGCGGATAACGGCACATTATCCGTCCTCCGTCATTTTCTCCGTTTTTAAATGTCCCTGATCATGTCGTGTCTCCACCAGCGAGAGTTACGAAGATCCTGACTCTATTTACTCAACAGCTGCCATTTATCAACAACACGATCAGCTTCAAACAATGGCCATCAACTGGCATTAGCAGTTATTATTATCACCATAAAATGCCAGATTGAAAACTAGAGCGAGCAGCGTGACCTCGTCAGCGTATATAAACATAATGCTCGTATCCTCATTTCTATGCTCTGTCCTCGAATGTTGATAAAAAAAAACTACAAAACAAATATTTGATACTTTTGATTTGACACCCTTCCTGTGAGTGCATGATGGAAAGCGGCATAATACAATTTGGCACTGCTTAAAGGTGCGGTGTGAAAAATGTGAGAGAGAAAGTCAATATGCAACGATTCACATTCCAGTGGAGTGTTAATTTAAAGGGCAATCAGCAATTTGCCCTTTCTCTGATTCACTCTCTTGCACTCACACATGCACACCAGCACACACACACACACACACACAACAGCATGCAAACTGCAGGCATTACCAACTGGAAGCATTTTGGGGTCTCAAGGACATGTGGAGGATTAGGTGATGTGTGATTAATGTGTGACCTGCTCTACCGTCTTACAAGTACATTGTGCAGCTAAAGAGGATTGTGCATGTACAGTAGATCTTTCTCTGTCTGTAATTCCATCCCACTGCAGTGCACCTGTGAACACTTCCCTTGTGTGCAAGTGTGTGTGTGTGTGTGTGTGTGTGTGTGTGTGTGTGTGTGTGTGTGTGTGTGTGTGTGTGTGTGTGTGTGTACACACCTACAGTATGTGTGCCATTTACAGTGTCAGTGTGTGCACAGACTCCAGAGCCAATAACTTCCCTGTCAGAGTGCTGCCTTATCTGATGATCCACGAGCATGTGAGGCGCCGGTGAAAGTCGGCGCATGTAGAGGAAATATCACCTGATCGTACCAGAGACCCCCCCCCCCCCCCCCCCCCCCCCCCCCCCCCCCCCCCCCCCCCCCCCCCTGTAGAGGAAATATCACCTGATCGTACCAGAGCCCCCCCCCCCCCCCACCCCCCACCCCCACCGACACCCACCCCCAACACCGGCTCGTACACATGACCTTGCAATTTCTGCCGCATACGGTAGCATCAGGAGGGAAACTTCCAGGTGAGACAGAGATTAGAAAGGTTGGCTCGAGCTGGTGTTTAGTGTCAATGGGAAGAGAAATAGAACGGAGGCCTGGAGGGGAATGCGTAATTCTCCCCTGCACCTTTGAGAATGACCGGATACTAAACATTGACCTGACAGTGGCTTCGGATGCAAATGGAAGAGGACTGTCGGCTGCAGCCCTGAGAGGGATTCTTTAAGGTGGATAAAGGCGTTTTTTACAGCGAGCCAGACTGGAAAAAAGTAAACGTTTGAATCTTAAGATCGATTATCTTACTTACATATGCAACTGTGAAGTCCTGAAATCGTACACATTGCACCTTTAACTTGAGACTGTACACACATTTCTTTCTTCTACTCTATAAAGGTGAAGTTTACAAATCCGGGTGCAATTGCCCGTCAACACGTTCCACCTCTTTTTCTCGTTCACCTCCAAGCAACCAAAGCCTGCTCTAACGTGATTGGTCCAAATAGTCATCGATGGACATGAGTGTCCAACTTGTCTCTTTACCCACACGTGCTGCTCATTTACATGTTGAATCGCTTTATGTTCATTTAAAGTCACACACTCACCTTCAGTGGCACGATGATGTCACGCGAGTCCTGCCTCTCGCCCCAATGTCATCTGTGATTGGCTCCAGTCTCCACTCTCATCCCACCTCTGCAGGATAAACGGCAGCTAATGGATGATGACAATGATTCAACCTGATCAAACAGACAAACACAATCATGTCATTAAAGCACTGCGGAATAACTTGTTCATGAAAGTAAGCATCAGTGACACACACACACACACACACACACACACACACACACACACAGGCACACACGCACGTGATCCTATCAAAGTAACAAATTCCCAGGTCCAATGTGAACATCTGCTGCGGGAGGTGAACAGCAGGGATCCGAGCTGATGGCTGATGAATCAAGTGTCATGGAAACGCGGCAGATGCCTTTGAACTGTCTCTGCAGCAAACAACAGCAGCAGAGTATCTGTGGAAACTCTGATTAATGTCACAATGAAGTTAAATACTGACACGACAACGGACATTTACGGCAAAGCTAAAGGCACTCACACATCAGAGAGGATTCTAGAGCTGCCATGTTTCTACTCTCGGGCTCAGTCCTCTCCATTATTTACTATATTAAAAAAAGAAAAGGTGGGCTCTTCTCTCCTTCATTAAATATTTTGACCTGTGGTTTAGTGTAGATCGATCGTGAGGTGCTCTGCAAGGAAAACAAGCGAGAGAGAAATTCAAGTATTATCGGCCTGAAAGTGGATCATGAAGCGAACGTTCCCATAGAAACACTCCATCCTCAGATGTACAGCTGCAATCAGCAAGATCCTGAGGTAAAATGAAAAGCCATTATGCACTCTGGCTGCACAATGTATATATATATATATATATTTATATATATATATATATGAATGAGCTGCTAAATCCATGGCATTTCTCATGGAATAAAGACAAACAGCGTCACGGTCACGAGTCCTGTAATAAACTGTAATCACTGTGTGTGTCCTCACCCCTGTACAGTATCGGCTGATTGTATAATGTCTCGTGCACCGTGAGGTTTCTTCAACCTTCGCTTCGAGCACCAAGCCAACTTCATTTGCGCAAATGCACAATATTCCACACATGACGAACAAACTCATTTGCATGTAAATACATGATTGGATAAGTGCTTGCCGG